>VKKT01002148.1:88859-101950 GCA_008038995.1 Haliotis laevigata | reverse complement strand
GACCAACAAGTACCATATTTTAACGTCTTTTGGTATGACGCGGTTGGGATCGAACCCGCGACCTCCCCGCTCTCCCCTCAGCAGGACAGTGGGGTAGCCTAGTTGTTGAAGCATTCGCTCATCACACTGAAGACCCGGGTTCAATTCCCCATATGGGCACAATATGTGAAGCCCATTTCTGGTGTCTCTTGTGATATTGCTGGAATATTGGTAAAATCAGTGTAAAACTAAACACTCACACACACTGACACTCGCACACTCTCAATCACTCCCTCACTCTCAGCAGTTGTTCTCAAGAGTTGCTTCCCTTTGGTGTGCAATGGATCAGTGATAGTCGGTTTACATCCCTGATTTGCCCTGTCCATGTATCTAGGTTTACCAGCAACATGCCCCTGTTTGTATGATTGTTTCACTGAAGTGGTAAACTTTGGAGACCTGTTTGAAATTTCTCTCCTGATGATCTTCGATAGAATTTGTCTTCAACAACCCATGTCTTTTGTAAGAAGCGACTAGCATTGGTTAGATCAGACTTGGTTGATGCAGGTCATTATTAGTGATGTTTCGATTAATTGAAATAATCGAAGATTGGTCACAGTGACGAAACGACCAAGTGATCGATCACAATTTCTCATAATCGAACACAAACGACTTTGGAACTACTGTTTTAGTCTTTGAAACTCTTGACTGTGTAAGATATCTTCGAAGTTGTCAGGGCCTGAAAACCTGTTTAATTCTTCGAAAACTCTTCACTTACTGGTTGTCGTTGTACAAAGCGATCTTAGCGCTAAGGTGATCGTAACTCTCATACCTTAACATACACTTTAGGCAGTCTTAGCGCTAAGGTTGCTTTGTACAACAGCACCCTGAAATATATATCATGACTGAATATTTCTTGAAGACTCCAGGAATTTTATGTTCATGATATATTAGTCATCACTTTAAAGTAGCAAGATGCATCATGTTATACATATCTGCAATAACAACTTGGATAGGAAAATCTGAAAAATGACGCTAACCGATTTTTTTCGATGATTGGTAATTTGAAAAACATCAATTGTGAGATTTCAACCAATTCCCAACACTAGTCATTATATCCCAATTTTGTAGATGGAATCTTATGATGTCAGTCACAGGATAGTTAGTTCCAGAGCCGGTTATTTACAGACCATCATATAAATGAAAAATTACTGAGTGCAGTCATAAAGAGCAAACAAAACTAGTGGGAAGAACTGAATACCTGTTCCATTAGACAGATATGGATATTGATGTTTGTGTTCCAGCTCTGTCAAGTGTGAAGGAAGTAGAGGAGGAAGAAGAGGAGGAAGTGACAGTGACAGAGGAGATAATGTTGTACCCAAACACACGCAAGCAGTACACAGCTAAAGAGGTAGGTTTCAGGGGGAGGTAACTCTCCTGAGACTCACAGCCCAGCAGATTACACTGTATTGGGGAACACCTTACCGATATGTTGTTTCACTTCACATATCACAGTTATTAATATGGTTATATGCTCAAATTAATTAATAATGCTGCTTATATTTATACAATTTCAGAAATGCTGCATTAGCATATATATACAACAGCTTTATTATGACTAATAAACATAGAATGTTAGTTAAGCCCTTATACCTCTAGATAGGCAGTTTGAAGTTTTTTCTGATTAATGACATACAGGTACAAATACGAAAATATAATTTCAAATGAAAATAATTGATTTTGTAACATGTATGTTCGTATCTGGGTCTGTTGTGCTCTACTGCGGATGTGTCCAGTTTCTCTATCCTGATGTAACATGTCAGAATCCATGTGTGTTTGTACATGTGCTGGAATATCTCAGTGTCTGTCAGTGGCGGATCACACATGCCCCAGTTGTCAACAGCTGAAATTAGCTGTACAGAGTTACATCCCCTAGGTGTGTCAGGAAACTATGATCCTGGCTTTGAATCCCAGTTTCACCTTGATAATGGCTTTATATTTCTCTGCAGTATACCATTCTTCAAAATCTTACATTTTATTTATCGTGTGAGTTGGAATTGTTCAAGTATTTACAATAACTTATCAACATTGTCATGTTTCCTAATATTAACGGCTTGGAGACTACTGACAAGGGTTAAAGCTCTTTGATATTGCAGTTATATCGAATGAATTTTTTAATTGACTCTTTTCTCTTATGTTTCAAAACATGTACATTAAACAGCATGTTCTTTATCTTTGTACAATAATCTAACACGTCAGCATGTTTTTACGTCTTACAATACATGCTCAATTTGCTAATCATCTAATCATTAACCATCACTGAGCATGTCACGATCTTTCTCCAGGCTTCTTATAGCTTTGAGATGTAATCACTTGCAGAAAGCATCCCTAAACAGTCCTAGCACACTGGTGGTAAGTTCCGGTTTAAGTCTACCATTTACCTATAACAGGACTCTAACTATGGAAGCAGCATGAGCAGCGCTGGTAGTCGCTATAGCAACCTCAGCTACAGCAGCGGTGGCAGTGGTTATGGAAGTAACTCTAGCTTACCTGACAAACTCCCATCCAGCTTCGGGATCTCCGCTAACCTGTATGACAAGAACTCACCAAGTTATGGCAGCTCGTCGAGTCTACCGGACAGGAATCCTTATGATTCCTTCTATGATAACCGTTCCCTCATGTACCGGTCGACCTCTAGTCTGTACGAGCGGACTCCGAGCTATGGTGCTGGGTTGTATGATAAGAAGGCAAGACAATACGGAAGTGGGACTGCGTTGAACGAACGGACCAAGGGGAACACTGGGACCACGGGGACCATTCCTCGGTATCGAGTGCGGTCCAATTCATGGACTCCAAGTGTGGGATATCCAAATTATTCCTGGAAATGCTGATTGGTTTTTCTGATCTAACGTGTTATGGAGACAGGAAGAGAGGTCAATATAATTTGCTTCGAGGAAGGACTTGTTGAAAATGCTCTGAAGCTTATCAGCTATGACCAATATTTTCAAGATTGCACAGACAAGTTTAATTGCCCTGAACTGTGAAGTTCAGTTTTATTTTGTTGATTTTCAGACACTGTCAACATTAGTTATTACTGCCCTGATTTTTCTTATCACCAACAGCCTGCTAACCCTGTAAAAACTTCCCCCAAAATTTTCAAATGACATCTAAAAACTGCTATTTTCCATTCTACAATCTCACAAAAATGTGTGCATTCAGATTAATATTTAGTTAACAAGCTTTGTTAATGAAACTGATTTATACCAGGATCTGAGTGTAATATGCTTCTCGCTAACTAAATAGTTTCTCTCCCAGGCATTTTCTGTAAGTCTTTCCTTTGTGTTGACTGTTGTGGAGCTGTGTGCCTACTATCGCCCTGGTCTTGCAGCCTGTCCGTCAGTGCTGCATGTCGGTCGTCTATATGCATGTAGAGTGAGATGACAGACCACATCACGACTTTCAGTTCCATCCCACACTACAAATGTTGCCACTCTTACTAAAACCATAGCGATTCCAGGGATGACAAACAGAATCGCAGGGATTGGGAACGGCAGGACCAATTGTCCATTTTGCACATTAGAATAAAATATGGCCCATTAAAATTTTGAAGTTTACTATTGATACAAGGTTTTTGGTCCATTCTAAATTCAGAAAATGGCTAATAATCCTGAAAATGGCCCATTGTCAAAGTTCTNAAGAGCAAACAAAACTAGTGGGAAGAACTGAATACCTGTTCCATTAGACAGATATGGATATTGATGTTTGTGTTCCAGCTCTGTCAAGTGTGAAGGAAGTAGAGGAGGAAGAAGAGGAGGAAGTGACAGTGACAGAGGAGATAATGTTGTACCCAAACACACGCAAGCAGTACACAGCTAAAGAGGTAGGTTTCAGGGGGAGGTAACTCTCCTGAGACTCACAGCCCAGCAGATTACACTGTATTGGGGAACACCTTACCGATATGTTGTTTCACTTCACATATCACAGTTATTAATATGGTTATATGCTCAAATTAATTAATAATGCTGCTTATATTTATACAATTTCAGAAATGCTGCATTAGCATATATATACAACAGCTTTATTATGACTAATAAACATAGAATGTTAGTTAAGCCCTTATACCTCTAGATAGGCAGTTTGAAGTTTTTTCTGATTAATGACATACAGGTACAAATACGAAAATATAATTTCAAATGAAAATAATTGATTTTGTAACATGTATGTTCGTATCTGGGTCTGTTGTGCTCTACTGCGGATGTGTCCAGTTTCTCTATCCTGATGTAACATGTCAGAATCCATGTGTGTTTGTACATGTGCTGGAATATCTCAGTGTCTGTCAGTGGCGGATCACACATGCCCCAGTTGTCAACAGCTGAAATTAGCTGTACAGAGTTACATCCCCTAGGTGTGTCAGGAAACTATGATCCTGGCTTTGAATCCCAGTTTCACCTTGATAATGGCTTTATATTTCTCTGCAGTATACCATTCTTCAAAATCTTACATTTTATTTATCGTGTGAGTTGGAATTGTTCAAGTATTTACAATAACTTATCAACATTGTCATGTTTCCTAATATTAACGGCTTGGAGACTACTGACAAGGGTTAAAGCTCTTTGATATTGCAGTTATATCGAATGAATTTTTTAATTGACTCTTTTCTCTTATGTTTCAAAACATGTACATTAAACAGCATGTTCTTTATCTTTGTACAATAATCTAACACGTCAGCATGTTTTTACGTCTTACAATACATGCTCAATTTGCTAATCATCTAATCATTAACCATCACTGAGCATGTCACGATCTTTCTCCAGGCTTCTTATAGCTTTGAGATGTAATCACTTGCAGAAAGCATCCCTAAACAGTCCTAGCACACTGGTGGTAAGTTCCGGTTTAAGTCTACCATTTACCTATAACAGGACTCTAACTATGGAAGCAGCATGAGCAGCGCTGGTAGTCGCTATAGCAACCTCAGCTACAGCAGCGGTGGCAGTGGTTATGGAAGTAACTCTAGCTTACCTGACAAACTCCCATCCAGCTTCGGGATCTCCGCTAACCTGTATGACAAGAACTCACCAAGTTATGGCAGCTCGTCGAGTCTACCGGACAGGAATCCTTATGATTCCTTCTATGATAACCGTTCCCTCATGTACCGGTCGACCTCTAGTCTGTACGAGCGGACTCCGAGCTATGGTGCTGGGTTGTATGATAAGAAGGCAAGACAATACGGAAGTGGGACTGCGTTGAACGAACGGACCAAGGGGAACACTGGGACCACGGGGACCATTCCTCGGTATCGAGTGCGGTCCAATTCATGGACTCCAAGTGTGGGATATCCAAATTATTCCTGGAAATGCTGATTGGTTTTTCTGATCTAACGTGTTATGGAGACAGGAAGAGAGGTCAATATAATTTGCTTCGAGGAAGGACTTGTTGAAAATGCTCTGAAGCTTATCAGCTATGACCAATATTTTCAAGATTGCACAGACAAGTTTAATTGCCCTGAACTGTGAAGTTCAGTTTTATTTTGTTGATTTTCAGACACTGTCAACATTAGTTATTACTGCCCTGATTTTTCTTATCACCAACAGCCTGCTAACCCTGTAAAAACTTCCCCCAAAATTTTCAAATGACATCTAAAAACTGCTATTTTCCATTCTACAATCTCACAAAAATGTGTGCATTCAGATTAATATTTAGTTAACAAGCTTTGTTAATGAAACTGATTTATACCAGGATCTGAGTGTAATATGCTTCTCGCTAACTAAATAGTTTCTCTCCCAGGCATTTTCTGTAAGTCTTTCCTTTGTGTTGACTGTTGTGGAGCTGTGTGCCTACTATCGCCCTGGTCTTGCAGCCTGTCCGTCAGTGCTGCATGTCGGTCGTCTATATGCATGTAGAGTGAGATGACAGACCACATCACGACTTTCAGTTCCATCCCACACTACAAATGTTGCCACTCTTACTAAAACCATAGCGATTCCAGGGATGACAAACAGAATCGCAGGGATTGGGAACGGCAGGACCAATTGTCCATTTTGCACATTAGAATAAAATATGGCCCATTAAAATTTTGAAGTTTACTATTGATACAAGGTTTTTGGTCCATTCTAAATTCAGAAAATGGCTAATAATCCTGAAAATGGCCCATTGTCAAAGTTCTTTGTCCCAATCCCTGGAATCCTGAAAATGTTGTGTTTAACGGGTTCAATATTTGTCCTGTAGCCTTTATATATGTTTATAGTTTTACATTATGTACAGTGTACAAAATTAATACACTTCCTTCAAATTAAAATTGAAAATCCTTTACTGTTAGATTCACTTTTTGTATGTTATTATTGGATGGGCAGTGGAACCATACACAATTTTATGATTTGTCATCTCTAGGTCTGATTTTTTTACTTTTTATGACCAAATTAATACGTCTAGAAGACAAAACCCATAGACTAGTTCCACTGTGTACAAGTACAGTGAGTGTATTTAGTTAGAATTAGTTAATGAAGTTAGTAATTAGATAACAGTGTAGTGTTTGACTTGATCATAGCTAGCAATATGTCTCACTGAATGTCGGTCTACGTCCATGTTCATCTCATTCTTTAGATCTTCAGTTATATTCCGTCTTCAGTTTGGCCAACTGCAGCTTTGTGTTGTGATTCTATTGTCAAACTTTCCCTTCTTGTTCTTCTGCAAAATAAGTTTAGAGATGATTTACCGACCTTCAACTTTTTGAAATGATTTTTGAATTACGATCATGTATTTGATGAAGTACTGTATGAAACTGCCCATGATCGCCATGACAACATATGAAAGTCCTCAACATGTTGTCTAACAATATTGTTGTCAACCAAAACAGGATATATGTAAATAAATGTAAAATGTTAGAGTTAATTGGGTCATATTCAGGAAACAAAACAATTTAGAAAAAAATAGTCAAAAACATGTGTTTAAAATATGTTTTGCCTTTGTGTTATCTGTTTTGTTTGTTTTTGCATCAGATTTGGTCATGCTTTTTTAATATCATGGAACTGAAATAGCAAACATGATGTGTAATTGCTCAGGTTGAATCGTATCTCACTTACATAAACTACAAACAAATTTAAAGTCAAAAACACTCTTAAATATATTCATAAATATTCGATTCTGATTACTACAACAACAACAAAATTCATTCATGAAAGGATATCATTCGATTCACGAATACACAAGTGAATCGCACCCAAACCATTGTATGGGCAGTTATTGATCCATGATTGAGGGGAATGATACAAGTAACCATAATAGTAGTAACATCTATCATGTGATAGAAAGCTCAAATTATTGTGTTAGTCCTGCTTAAATAATGAATAGATCAAAAATAGTCTGGGCAAATTGAATAGGTTGCAAACTTCATTCTGACATTGTGATTGCTAATGGTTTGTTTGATAAGCACACTGCATGTGTAGTGGAATCGGTAAACATCTGCTTGTAGGGTTCTGAACTTCAAATATTTGGTTCATTATAATCCGTTCTTTTTGTATCTGCTGTTCTTTTCACCTATGTAACATTTAGCCTAATTTTCAAATTCCAAATGCCACTTTTAGTTGATATTGACAATTCATGCCTCATGAAAGTTTGAAGTTCCAAAGCAAACTGATGTTCAAAGGAAATATTTTGGATCAGTAATTTATTTTTTTTATGTGGTTTAGTGTGTGTGTGTGTTAATTTTTTCTATGTTTCTTTTCAGCAAAGTAAGATCGTCACATATGGCACCCTTCCACGAAACCGCGGTCGTCCAAAGAGCAGCACACGGAAGAGTGTCACCCAACCAGGAATCTTCAAATAGAGCCCGGACAGTGCCCAATAATATCTCAGGAAGTTCCCACTTTCGTAACCATAGTTTCGCATCCCTACTGCTGAGATGGAATCCTTGTTGGAACAATGACGATATTATCGCCATTTCTGTTGTCTTTCATGTTTCTGCACAACAGCGGACACTGTGACCTTCACCTTGACCCAAGGTCAAGGTCAGGTCGTGAATGGTCCATGACTCAAACTTTTGGAATACCCTTGGCTTTCATTCAAGATCTCCATTGAGAATTTACATTTTCTTTTAAGGCTGTAAATATATCTTTCATCATATATGCATTAATATTGTTGTAACTTATCTCAAGTTGAACGTAATTGCTTGTGTAACTTACTGCCTTTGAAACAACTACCAAAACCTTCCCTAAAATCCCATCAAGAATTATTTGTGGTGTGGTGTGTCTGCTTTATCTCGAGGCAGTCGCCTTGAAATGTATAGCGTTTGTGGTGTTAATCACTGAAGTCTAATGTTTTGACTGATAGTTGAAAACCCAACAACTGAAAAATGGCCATGATAGTCAATTTTTGTTAATGTTGTTGCCAGATCCTTGTTTAGCTGATGACAGCTTTTAATTCTCCCCCCACTTACATTAACAGGACAAGGGTGTGGAAATCTGAAAGAAATAATCGGTTCATCATCACTAATGTTATATCACTATGAAGATTGCCTTGCCAAGATTTCATGTATCTAAACTGGTCTTGAGTTTTCTATTACTTTTGTTTCACAAATGGATCTAGTTTTGACCAAAACTTTTAACATTACAAAAAATACAAAAAGTATTATTATGTACTTATTATTTTTACACTACAAAAATAACATACCAGGGCCTCCTTTCACAAAGCACTAAGGTGATCGTTAGTCACTAAAGTAACCTAAGTGCAGTGTTAAAGAATGGGTGTTGTGGTTGACCTTAGTAAAGGTTGCTTCGTGAAAGGAGCCCCAGAGCACATAGCAACTAAATTCAATGTACAATTAAAGTTCAAAATTTTATGTGTTGTGTGATTCCCACATGTCTGAAGCATTACCATGACCAAGACTTGAGTGTTTCCATCCTTTGATACAATGGTTAAATGTCCTTAAGGATTGGGGAAATTTTAAGAAGAAATGGGATGAATTCCTCGGCATTCGTACACTAATTTGTGACAGTTGTTTTCATCCACATGATGGGTAGGAAAGGTTTGGTCAGTTAGGATATGGGAGAGTTCTTTGAAAAGCTCCCAGTGGTTGTTTCTATTTGAACAAGTGCACATTGGTTTTATTCAACAGCTCTCTCGATGAAAATAAATATGCAAGATGTGAGTCTGTTTGTGTTGTACATCACATATTTAAAAAAATTGAATTTATAAAATATTTATAGAAAATGTGATGATAAGATATAGTATTGCCTCAAATTTTGGTGAAATATTAATGAATTTCAAAAAGC
The DNA here is from genome assembly GCA_008038995.1 of Haliotis laevigata. NCBI lineage: Eukaryota > Metazoa > Mollusca > Gastropoda > Lepetellida > Haliotidae > Haliotis > Haliotis laevigata. The sequence continues at coordinate 92,708 of VKKT01002148.1, read as the reverse complement.
AGGCATGGAAATATGTAGAGAAACCACATTTTGTCTTGAGAGTGATTTTTAACAAATTTCACATTTCCCATTCTCAAGTTTGAGTGGAAAAAGCACCACTTACTCTTTTCATTTTCTCATCTCAGAACACGTGTTTTAATGTGACAGAACATTTTATCATGTGGAGATTAATTCATAAAGGGTGTCTGTACATGCACTAACAAATATTTAGTCTCATCTCAGTACGTACAACTAGATTGCTCGGGTGAAGGGTATGCTTTTAACTCTGTCTCACATTGCTTGTCACAAGTCTTGCCTGTTCTCTGAATGGATGGATGCACGCTGCCACTCCACACAAGGTTATTGCTGGGCTCAACACTTCACAGATGCAAGCACCAGGACTTTGGGAGACACATCCTCATCAGCACTCATCAATACTCATCTTACTGCAATGACTCCTAATTATATGCTTACATCACTGCACCATGTTTTATTTTTTGACAAGGGACAAGAATGGAACAAAACAGTCCTTAGAAGATCCACGTAATAGGTATTGGATTAGGCACAAAATCCACAAGATTTCAGCATTTGCGTTTGTGAGGTTATGATGTTTACTAACAATTGTATAATATAATATTCAGTTTGTATTTCTTTGAAAACGGAGAGGTTAAGAAATTTAGTTGAAATGTGTGGTGTGTGATTGCTTAGATTACCTCTGCCAGTAGATTGTTTTCTCTATTAAAGGTCTCGTACTTGTGTAGTTGAACAGTGTAGAATGTAGACATGAATGAGTGGAGATTTGAAGTGTTTAATTTCTGTAGTGTTTTGTGCAGTACTTGGACGTGTGAACCTGCAATCAAACTTATCTGATCCCTGTACACAAATCAATCAAATCAATCACTTGATTGATCCAAACACATCTTACTACGGTCAGTCAAACTGTTTCTTATCATGTGCCAGAGTTAATGACTCTAATGGCTGTTCTCTCCAATTTGTGAATGTTTTATTCAGACTGTAAATCTTTCAACTGGTGCAAATATTTGCAATTATTTATTTTCTAGGTCTCAGGCATTCTGTATTTTGTTCTCCAAACATTCCACTGAAACTTCCTTAGTTTCACTCTCATGGGTCTGTGCACTATATTTCGTCTGTTCTGTCCATCTCAAGAAAGTTCAGATTTGTGTAATTCTAAGGGAAAAGATTATCTTTGGGTCCATTCAGTCAAATCATGATTTTTACAACATTTCTGTTCGTTTTGTCCCAACTGTGGAGAATTGTGGAGTTGTGATGACCTCTGTAGGTTAATTCCCCTCAGGTTTTTTGTGTTTTGGTTGTCTCTGTTTATGTTATGTTTTGACCACAAAAAAAGCTACTTAAGATTGAGGTAAAGTGGAATTTGTTGACAGGCATTTGATTTGTCACTTCCATTCTGTAATCTTCAGATCAAATCAAACAACTGAAGCCACAAGAAGGCAGAAAATGGAAGCCCTGAAAATGGCTACTCTATGGCAACTCAACGAATATTTTTTCTGTGAACAAATTAGATTTTAAGTTTGTCTTCACATCTTACGTCTGTCCTATTTGTATATTTCTTACATTTTTTAGATTGTTTGTTTTCTTCATGTAATTAAATACCATATATGGAATGTATTTGTATCAGTTTGTCTGTGAATCTGAACTTTAACTGAACCCTTGAATATAAACTGATCATGCTCTAAACAAAGACTTTGATAACAACCACACAACTGATATTCAGAAAACAGTACATATCATTGAATTAATCAATGCAATTTTCAGTTTCGGTTGGGGTAATTTAATCCAGAAAGCATATATTATTTCTAAACCTTTATTACAGAGTCTTGCATAGTGTTAGTCATATGCTCAAGCTTTGCATAATAATGTGAAACTCGTATCAGATCTGAATGACATGTACAACTGGAAGCAGTAGACTGAGTTAACAGAATGTTTTATGAAGCAAGCTCTTCGCAGGTTGGGGTTGCTGATGTTTATATCATGTATATAGTAGATGCAGCTGGTTGTGACTACAGGTAGTGATAGTTATTTTCGAATATATTTGATTTATGAATAATCGTCATTATTAGAGCATTATCTTGTTTGAAGGGAGTTATAGATTTTATTAAGAATGTATGGAATATTAAAGGAATTTTTTAATGTATATTGTATTTCATAATAATCACTTGAATATAGTGCTGTCAGCACTGTGATTGTAATAACTGCCATAATTGATATAGACCAATAATAGCCAAGCGATGTGATGGCTTTGTAAAACACCTGTTACTGGTTTTATGAACGGGAAGTCAGTTTCGATATTTGAAAACCAAACTGAAAATTGATCTTAAGTTGAGGAATGCTTGTTTAGAAAATTAGGATGAAAGTCTACTGGTCCTTCTTCTCATAGTCAACATGTAGAAGTGATTTAGTGTTTCTAGACCTAAAAACTAGAGGAGAAAACAGAAAGGAGCCCAGGAAGCTCATTATTTCTAGCACTGGGTATAAAACTGTACATATGCTACAAGATCTGTCAAGAGATGATTGTGTAAACAGAATCCGGTAAGTGTGCATGCCAATGGGAAAGGCAGTGGGGCATTATATGCCGTCCGCGGCGCTGTATGTGCCATGTGTAGATGATGATACACAGCTATTTATGTTGGTGATACAGATCTTCTCTATTGTAATTTGTTTTAAAACTGGTTATAGATGTCAGGTTGCAAGGTAAGGATGTACCTGTTTGACCGTTGTCCATGTTGGAAATATGCTTGTTATGCACTAATCAATTAGCCTGTTTTAGACTGATGATATACAAGGTAGATTAACACAGCACTTCAGATAGAATGGTAATTATATGGATCTAATTAGTACACATATCTTTTTAAACCCAAGATTAGTCTGAAACAAATCGTACCTTTCAGTACATTTTTATTTACCAAAACAACTGAAATCTTCATAAGCACAAACACATATACAAATCCACTAACAGTCAACGTTGAATGTGTTGATGTGCTACATATATATGCTGGAGTAAGATGGACATCTTGTCTGGAGTGCTGTGTTGAGCTACCTGGAAGTTGACCGAGCCACTAAACCACGTTATGCTGAGCCTGGATGGGCCAGGTGTGTTGTTCTGACTTGTGCCTCCCTCCCTGACTTCCAGCCCCCGGCGGTGCTGCTGTTATACATTGGTTAGCTGTTCAGTTATCATGTGATATTGAGGGTGTTCAGGTGTACATATGTGGTGTAGAGCTATATTTTCCCATGATCATGTTTTATAAGGTGCTTGAACAGCCAAACGTTCAATAAAAAATATGACTTTTTATACATATACTTCTTTTTTGTTTGTGGTTGGAAAGACTGATGGATGTCATTGTCTGATTTTTAGAATAATTGAAGACAACTTTACTCTGACTGCACCTTGAAATCAGTGGAACTACCAGCAGAGCATGGGAACATACAAGAACTGTCAAAAGACAATATAAGCATCATTTCAGAACTCTCTCCCTCCCCACCAACCTCCAAATCAAGAAGACAGGATGTGATGAAACTGTAACAATATTGAAAGCTGTGAAAGCACAGTCAAGATAAATGCTCAGTACGATCACACTTAATTGTATAATATCTGTTTTAATATTATTTTGTGTCATGCCAGTAAACATCTTCATACAATATTGGGTACATGATTAAATATGCATTATTTGGCATTGTACACTGTCTCTTTTTATGCAATATCTGCCACACCAGTAACCACGATCATACAATATCTACCTCACCAGTAATCACGATCATACAATACCGGCACACCAGTAATCATGATCATACATTACCTGGCACACCAGTAATGACAATCATACAATA
>VKKT01002147.1:96810-109268 GCA_008038995.1 Haliotis laevigata | reverse complement strand
AAACACTTGTTGAAAGCCCTCCTTTATTTTCTATTTCAGGGTTTAAGAGAAACTGTTCACCCATACACATTTGTCTCATGTGCTGGATTTAAGGAGTTGTTAGAAGTCCAAGACTCGGGTGATAAGGCAGCTCCTCTCTTACCAAAGTTGGCGCCATCACTAAGAGCAGCACTGGTAAACAGTATAGCAAATATGATGATTTATACAATTTGAATTTGTATTTACATCTGGGACTAATACTAAAATGTTCCATATGCAATGGTATAAGGCTCTATACTGAAACATCAGATCATACTTAGGGGTGAAATGGTATACCATGGTATTAGAAGATCCGCAGTGTTTTACCTTCGGTTCAATATACCCTAATGCAATCCCAAAATTCAGTATTTTCGTTTTTGTACTGTCAATTCTATCTAGTCATAAAATGACAGTTTGTTAATTCAGAATAATAAAGATTGTGGTTATTTTTTTCCTTGTTATTAAACAGTGTAAGGTTTGGCTCATGTCATCAATTTCCTGCATTATCATATCTCATATATCGAACCGAAACAGACCGAACTGAAGGCCTTGTACCGCAATAAGAGCCATACCGTGGTAAGAGCTTACTGTTTCACCTCTAATCATTATAGAATAAAGCATTGTCATCCGAAAAGCATTTTGCCAATATTGTTCACATTGTCATCATAGTCCTAATATTCTTGAATTTGTATGGATAGTGCTCAGACTATATGCAGAGACCAATCTGGACAACCCCTCCCTTCTCCTCTTTTCTGTGAACAGAATTAGACATGAACATTCAACTGAAATGGTCTTTTGCACAGTTGGGGTGGTGGGGTAGCCTAGTGGTTAAAGTGTTCACTTGTCACGTCGAAGACCTGGGTTTGATTCCCCACATGGGTATAATGTGTGAAGCCCATTTCTGGTGTCCCTTGCTGTGATATTGCTAGAGTATAAGCGGAATAATATCAAACTCACTCACTCACTTTTCCACAGTGAAAACATATTTGTTTTTGGTTTCAAACCTAAAATGCTTTCAAGTCTTCATGTTTTCAAAAAAATTATCCTTAATGAACAACAGTCATGATTTGGTGAAATAATGACATGTGATAGCCGCCTCTTACAACAAGCAAGGGTTGCAAAAGACCGATTCTAGCCCGTATCTTCACAGGTCCAACTGAAGGTAATAAGGTGATAAACTACGTATCCTAATGGCATAGATCCATGTTCATGCTGTGGATCCAGTGTATGAAATAAGGAGCGTCCGACCGCCCGAGACGGTCTAGATTTATGACGGACGGTCTAAATTTGCATCTAGCCTGCCCGATGGTCTGGTAAAAACTTTAGATAAACACAACCTTAAGGTGATTACAGCACACTTGATGTGTACAATGTCGTCTTGTTTCAGGCTCACAGTGATGCAGGTGTATTTGAGAGGTCACTTGATGCCCTGCAGCAGCTTAGTAACTCTGTGGGACCAGCACTGAATCCACACCTTAAAAACTTGCTGATGCCAGTGAGTGGATCTTGCATAACACTAAAGGAGCTCTCTCTTTGATAAAATAATACCAGTAGTAATGGGTCGTGTTGGGTTGTTGTGACAGTTCTGGAAGGCCTGACTTGGGATGTCATCCTGATTTGGGGTCTCATCTTCTTGCCAAGGCTGGAAATCTATGCTGGTTGCTGGTTGGTTTGTTGTTTAATGCCACACTCAGCAATATTCCAGCTATATGGCAGCAGTCTGTAAATAATAGTCTGGGCCAGACAATCCAGTGATCAGCAGCATCAGCATCGATGTATGCAGTTGGGATACAATGACATGTGTCAACCAAGTTAGCCAGCCTGACAACCCGACCATGTTATTCACCTCTTACAATAAGCATTGGGCAGTAATGGGTAAAACTCATGCGCAGGTGTGCAGAACCATTGCACTTTTTTATATTTGATGAACATAAACTTCTGTCACGCTTAGGTATCCAAAAAGATGATGGACAAAAAATACAAAGAAAAGTGTACAGACATCCTACAACAACTGGAGCAGAATGGAGGGAGGGTGAGACACACTTTCACTTGAGAACCTTAATGTTACTGTGGTTACATGATAGTTGTTTTCATGTTAACTCACTTATTCAGTGTGTTGGGGTAGCCTTGTGGTTAAAGCAACCGCTCGTCATGCTGAAGACCTGGGTTCGATTCCCCACATGAGGTGCAGTGTGTAAAGCCCATTTCTGGTGTCCACTGCTGTGATATTGATGGAACATTGCTAAAATTGGCATAAAACTAACTCACTCACTCACTCACACTCATTGACAGTTGATCTACATGGTTGAAGCAGGTACAAAATTATTTTGATGCTGTTTCACTACAGATAAGGAAAAATACATCCACTGCTGACTTGTTTGGGTAATCGCTACCCAACAGTCATTATTCATTACCCAATATTTGCGATATGTATCATATTCGTCTCATACTGGTTTCGTTGCCGCTGTAAAGTCAACCATTGACGTCTTGATTTCATCATCCATATTGCTTCATCTTGAATGGAAATCTTTATGTAGCTACTGTAGTCCATTTTGAAAATTGATTGTGACATGAAATCATACATGAATCATGTATTTATGATTTTGACAATGTTTTATATAAACTTTAACATGCATATTTCTGTTTGTATTTTCCAGGAGGTTCTACCAATAATCAAGTCCAAAGTACCAACGTATTCATCTATTTATGGATAAAACATTGATAATTGTTGTACATAATATTACAGATATATATATTTATATCAAATTGACTTGACAATTGTGGTTTGTTGTTCTTTCATAATATAGCACCTGTATTGCTTACGTGGGTCTCACACGTGACCATGACATGTTATTGCTATTATCATTGTTGTGGTTGTTTTGGTTGTTGTGTTCATGCATTCTCTTCACTATCTTGAGACATAATTTTGTAAAAATATTAGTCTTTCATTCAGACCCTGAAACAAATATATCCCAGAAAGCCCTTGCAAGTCTAGAATATGTGGCAAGTCTAGAATATGTGGCAAGTCTAGATTTCTGAAAATGAAGAAAGTCTCTGGGTTCCTTTTCATTACATCTTATGATTATTTTTTATGAACATTTTTTTCTGTAAAATATGTTAATTTCAGAGACTAGATGTTAGTCTATAAACATATGTACACCCAAAAATGAGGTTTTTCTAAAAGGATAACAGTATATTAATTCTATTGTTCATTTGAAGTACCACCGTTATCAGTCGAAAGGTTATCTTCCTAATGCAAACTCAAGAATAGCAGTTTCTTGAAAAAACAGGAGTGCTCAAATTTATGAAGTTTGATGATACTGGATAATGTTTTACATGCCCTAGTCCAAATCAATTTGGGAGTTATCATAAGTCCTAGATATTTATTAATATTGACAGTTTTCATTCGAATGCCATTATAAGACCATTTTTCGTGTTTGGACAAGGGTCCACCCATTTTAAAAACAATTATTTTACTTTTATCAGTATTAATATCCATGCCCCATTTATGGGAATACATATGTAGGGCGTCAAGGCGGTGCTGTAATCTAACAACAGTATCAGCTATCAAAACCAAATCATCTGCAAACAACAGAGCAATAATATTCATTATATTTTCGGAGATAAATATACCATCATCAAACTTATTTTCTAAGGTCAATACAAGCTCATTAATATATAAAGAAAATAATACCGGACTATGGAAACAGCCTTGCCGAACCCACAGGCGCTATCAAAATATTCAGTAAATTTCTTACCATACTTAGTGGCCTTTAGTATACATATACAGTAGTATACATATTTTTAATCAACTTGAAAAAAACTGAACATTACTAATTTCATTTGTACAGTATTTGAGCAAAGTTTTTGAAAGGCATTTAGAAGTTGGACGAACATGAATACATGGCACAGTTTTATGGATGAGAATTTGATGAAGGAGCTAGAATTAGCTTTGAAGCATTGTATATAGAATAAAGAACTTGCTATCCATTAAAACTTGTCATGTATTCAAGTATTTGAGCACATAAACATCAATCGAATCCTTCAAAGTACGTGACACAATGAGCCAAGTCAGACATTGGTATCACCTTATACTTTTTGGTCATTTCTTACTTCAAACATAGGGCCCTATTCTGGATCCAACTTCATAAAGGATTGGTCTGGTTGTAAACGATGACATGTATTAAGTGACTAGAACCTGCTATTCTGCTCAAAGTTTGCATCAAATGTAATTAAAGTCCTAAATTAAAAACCAAGAGGTTCCTTTTCCCGTTTATACATATTACTGTATAGTTATAACCAATGTGATTAATTTGAAGATGTGTATCATTTCACTGATAATGGGTGACAGGAAAGTGACTTGTTTAGTTTTACATTATTGGATCAAATTTTGTGATTTATTAATTTTAACTATGTCTGCCACAGAAACTTAGTAATCCTGTAGTATTGGAATGTTTCGTAGCCAATGGCATAACTTTTTTTACCAGTGTTTCATCATCTTTTCATCAGTGTATTTGTAATTTTTGTGTTTGAATTTGACGAATCACGAGAAGGCAATTGTTGAAGTTTAAGTGTTGTTTGTTTTTACTTATAGTCATATTACTTGCTTCGTCCACCTCAGGTGCTTGATTACAAGTTTTGGTCACATGGTTTATCAAATAATTTGATATTCTTTCTCTATAATGGTCAAGCATTATACTGGTAATGGCAAGGAATGGAGGAAGAAACACTCATTATGTTTTGTGGCATAACCAGCAGCTGTACACCAATAATGTCTGTTTTCATTGTTAGTAGGGGCGGTGGGGTAGCCTTGTCGTTAAAGCATTCGCTCGTCACAACGAAGACCCGAGTTCGATTCCCCACATGGGTACAATGTGTGAAGCCCATTTCTGGTATCCTCTGTTGTGATATTGCTGCAATATTGCTAAAAGCGGAATAAAACTTTACTCACTCACTCATTGTCAGTAAGAAAGTGTTTTTTCAATTAATGATAAGTACAAAAACAGTTGGTGCACATCATATATTAATCATGTTGTATTCAGATGTTCCAGTAGAGAGGACAATATGATCAGTATTAATTCGACACAATCATGATATGTGGTGCTTCAAAGACAAATGTAAGTGCTCGTATATTTGCTGATAACTGAATAATGGATTTATGATGATGTAGCCTGTTTCAATAATGGCTCTACAGATTGGGAGCAAATTGCCTACAGCACTGGAATTGATCACAAGCCACAACAGCTGTTCAAAGATGCATCCATAAAGCATAGCGGAGATCTGTGATTACTGGTTTGAATCACAGCTTCCTGATGAATTTCCATGTTTATCATCACTTACTTATGCTCAAGGGTTTCGCCATGTTGGTTTACCTGATCTGCATTACTCCTAGATCAAGATGACTTGCCCTAATATTTACTGTTCAAAGTGCTGTTAACTTACTTAAAGCCGCCATCTTGTCAAGGTATGTCCAACAAGCAAGTTGAATGTGATGAAAATGACAAGATATTTCACCATACATTGACATGTGTACTGAATAAAAAATGTCATTAGGCATAACTAGAATCAAATTATGTGAATGTTTATAGTTTTATACTTATAGCCTTTGCTGTGTTTGGCTCATTTCATACGATCTAAACACCAGGACCTTTACAGACTCATAGTAGGGATTTTTAATAATATGCTTGCCTTTATGATACATATGAACATGATTCAAGTTACATTTGTCTTTGATTATTCCCACATTTGATATTAGATATGTCTGTGTTTGGATCGTTTCATACGATCTAAACACCAGTACATTTACAGACTCATAGTAGGGATTTTTAATAATATGCTTGCCTTTATGATACATATGAACATGATTCAAGTTACATTTGTCTTTGATTACATGTATTCCCACATTTGATATTAGATATGTCTGATATGAAACTGAGTGGATTTTGCATGTATGCCTGATGTCATCTTATGAGTGTTCAGCAGTGTGTGTTTTTTCAACCCTTTAATTTGGTGCAATGTTATAGAATGCTAGGATGTCTGCAAATGAGGTTCTTGTGAGCATTACAGGTTGAGCAAGCATTATGTTTTTGATGCAAAGAGTCCTATCAGTTCATCCAGATTATGTTTCTGTGTTTGTCCAACTAATCACACACTAAATACAGATTCTCATTATAGTGGAGGCATCTTGGTAGATTTAGGCTAAATCTGTTGCTTGTGACATTAACGACCTGGCTCCCGATCCACAAATTGTTCATAGGGTTAAGACCTATCGTAGCAGGATACTTTATCGTGGGCTTACAAATCATGTAATGCTACCAACGCTTTGTGGATAGGGTCCCTGCTTTTTATTACCGAGTTTATCACATGCCACTTTGTTACTTATGTATGCTGACAGCAACAAATAATGCTCATTTATGTGTGGGCTTTACATCAAATGTGGAATGCAGGGGTCCTACTCTGCTCCAGAATTGCCAAGGACCATATTAAAAGTGACAACTGCAGGTCCTCATTCATTGTAAGGATGTTAACAGAATACAATTCATTTATCAAAAAGCACTAGTGATGGTGATAGCTATTCCAGTTGAAGTTGCACAGTTAATTTCACTTTGGCAGGAGTTAAAAATAAACTCTACAGAAAAAGTTAAGAACCACCCCAATTTTCAATATTTAAGTATTTAATAGTTCATATCATGATCCATATACATGTAATACTTAAATATTGAATATTGGGGTGGTCCTTCACTTTTTCTGTAGAGTTTATTTGAAAATGTCTAGTTTTATTGCTGTTTGTATGTGTATTGATGAATGATTAAGAAAATTGTTATATTGTCAATAAATTTATGCAGATTGTTTTAATGAGATAAAAAATCCACTAATATCAGTTTTTTGTTTTGTTGAGAGTATCCTTGTTCAACAGATCTATATCTCAGGAAATGACAACATGAACTCACCCAAAGGAGTATATCCTGCACCACCAGACATGTCTAAAAATAGCATGGGATGAAGTTTCTCTTAGGAAATGGGGAAAATGTTTCATGAATGTTWGTGCAGGAATTTGAACAGGTTGGAGCAACATCTTTATCCGTAATTTACTTGTACACAACAGTCTGCAAAGCAAAGCCCCATAAGGCTAATATTAAGGTGACCCATGAAGATCTGGGTTAGAATTGGTCTTCAGTAACCCAAACTTGTCGTAAGAAGCGACTAACGGGATTGGGTGGTCAAGACTCGCTGACTTGGTTGACATGTCATCGTATTCCAATCTCAAAGATCGATGTTCATGTTGTTGATCACTGGATTGGCTGGTCTAGACTCGATTATTTACAGACCGCCGCCATATAGCTGGAATATTGCTGAGTGCGGTGTAAAACTAAACTCACTCACTAATCTTAAGGTGAGTAGTCACTGATCGGCAAAATGAGTGCAAATGAAAACGTGAAGTGTCCCAGCGTGCACAGAGTACAGGGTTGAGGAGATATTGTCTTCTGGACATGGCATGATCTGTGAGGCCTGCCAACTTCTGGAAATTCTGAGGTCTCTTGCCAACTCTAAAGCACTGAACATCACAGAGTTGTTCAGCGAGAGACATGTCTTGATATTTGGCTGGCAAGGGCAATATTTTATCGCCTTTCTGTCAAGTTTCTTCGAATCGTTGATGTCGGATTTCTGTAGCTGTCAGGGTTGCTGTCCAGGGCTACTTCTAATGCAGAAATAGATCTGTTCCTCATGCAGTGTTACGTACAGATGCTTTGGAGCTGTCTTTTCCAGTCTTCCCCCACCTTGTGTCAGGCCACTGCATTCAATATCTTGAAATCTTCGTTCATGCCTATCATGCGCCTTTTTCACTGCATACGTTTGGAGGGATTTTGCTCAATTGTACCCGATCAGTGAACTGTTTGGTTGTGATGTTCACTGACAGTTTTGCTATCAGTAACAACCGCGTGTAAAAAGCAATAGAGGTTGAAAGCAAGACGGATGTGACAATCGCTTAAACAACGACCGCTTCTTGGTATAACAGGTCCAAGAGCTTTCCTGTTTAGAGTCTGTTAAAATTTCACTGAACACAGTGATCATAGACATAGTTACAACTCTCTCTTGAAAGGTCCAGGGCCCCGTTCCTCAAAGCGATCGTAGCGCTACGATAGTCGTAAGCGTATGTTAAAGTATGGGAAATACGATCGCATTGAGGAACGGGGCCCAGGACCATGTCAAATATCAGACCTGAAGTAAACTGAGAAACCGAAACGTGAAATGCACGACTTACTCACAAGGGAGCATTTTGGTGTCAAGAGATGTCATTTGGGTACATCAGAAACCTATGACCAACAGACACGCCTAAACTTTACGAATATCGATGATGTGATATCGTACAATTATAACAGCTGGCCAATTGCCGATTCTCGAACACTGATTTACCAACATGGATCAGGCTTTGGTGTCCACATTGCACAATTTCCTAGGTACAGTTCACCATGCCCTATCCCCGGAATTCTCTAAAAGCGTTAAACGAATCTTGCTCAATTGTTGTTCGTGCAGTTTTCAAGACGGTAATGAACACTTACAAAAGCTTTATGGTTGACATGAACACGATATTACCAAATGTGACGTTTAACTAATAATGCCCTATCCCCAGAATTTTCTAAAAGCGTTAAACGAGTCTTGCTCCATTGTTATTTGTTATTCGTGCAATATCCAAGACCCGTCCGTAATAAAGACTTACAAAAGGTTATATGGACGACATTGAACATGATATTTCCAAATGTGACGTTTAATTCACAATACGATGTCCTCCATAATTCGATACTGTAAAATGATGTACCCCTACCTCATCTTTGACTCAAGCTCTCAAACAATATTAAAAAGTCGCATTTGTTTATATTTACGACATTCACGTAAACTTCTGTCTATCAGTTGTTAAGTGCGACGTAAGCTGCCCTGTGGGGAACCCTTTACGACTTGGTTTTACCTCCTAGCAACTGTCGACCAAGAATGGAGACCAAATCTATTCTCTTTGTGTAATACGATACCCAGATTATGTTTTCAGCTGACGTTGACAGTGTTTTGTCTATGGAAACATTTATGTAAATCAATTTCTTCACACATCTGTCTGTTTCGCCATCATTGTCCTGCTTTGCTTTGTCTTAATGCGAATACCACTATAGTATCGTATTGTATAGCTGCAACAGAGACCAAATCTATTCTCGGCCGACATTTGTAACGACATACGACACCCAAATTGGAGCAATCGTTGACTATGACTCAGGGTATGGACACTGATCAGTACAACTACTTACCAGATTATACCTTCCCACATCTGTCTGTTTTGCCATCTTTGTCATGCTCTGTTTCGTCTTAATGCCAATACCATTATTGGAACTGCAAACACCTGTCGTAATCTCCAACACGTGAACTATTAATTATCTCCCGCCTCGTTGGTTTCAAAGACTGACGCCAGAAGCAAGGATTTGGTTGGGTGTTTTTTTTTCATCAACCCACACAGCGGTAAATGTATATTCGTAATGTGCCTTATTTTGTCTACCGACCGATGTTTCCAGACATAAATTACTTTCAGTGGTACTGGGTTTGGATACATCACGCTGCTGTATATTAACCATGCCCACCTGACAATATCCCAGAGTACCTCGTAGAACGCTGTGAACTCTGCCTGTAAAACTCGGGAAGTATTAACTGTCTTTGGGTCTTGCATTTTTAATCTACTCCACTGGACACCTGGCACAAGCTGAAGACCCTTACCTTGATCGTCATGCCAAACAAGCTGACAGTTCTACAAGTGTCACTGTGGTGGTTTTCTCTTCTACTGGTGGTAGGTGCATCTCTTCTGGTATTGGTGTTATACCGGGTAACACTGGAATGCCACCGTTGCTATGTTTATGATGCTGATGTAGTTGTTGGTAATGAATACCATTTACCAAATCAACACGACATAGATCTTACAATGTCTGTCCTTGTGGCTAAGTATTTATATCGAAAATAATTCCATATACTGCCATGTAAACTAGTTATTTTGCTTAATAGTATTTCTGTAGTAATTATATGGCAAGACATATAACATATCACTCACATTGAATCTCAAATGGAATATCTGCTGCCGTGTTTTGTCAGTATCATTTTTGTCATATCTACATTTCTGTGTGACGTATATATGTTTAGATGACTTTAACACACTGACCCCATTTTGTAAAATATTTCATAGACATACATCAACGTATATGTGAAACACTTCATGCTAAATGCATGTTATTGTTTTTTAAACGTTTTCTGCAGGGTGTCATTACTACCGTGTTTGGACCAACGTTGCCAGACCTTCAGGATCTTTATGGAGCCAGCCTGAATGGCATATCAAGTCTGTTTCTCGTAATGGGTCTGTCTCTTAGCTTTGGATGCTTCGTGTCTGTAGTTCTTATGAAGTATTTGGAACCGACCATGGTGCTTGCACTCAGCCTTCTGCTGGAGGGAGTGTGTACAAGCACAATCGCCATCACCCAGTACCTGTTTATAGCGTGTGTGGCAACTGCCGGATCAGGGCTGTTCATTGGATGCGCTTTTAACAGTAAGTATTGATTCGTTTCTATTGTAAAAACCACAAATTGTTCGAACTTGAATAGAGACTATCATTATAGCTAAAACAGATTTCATCACAAGTCGTATAATTAAAACATGTCCGAGCTACAGAAACACAATGAATTAATTACTGCTGAAGAAAAATCAAGGATGATGTATCAGTAATACTAATTGAAAATCCGAAGGTATTAGTTTCATCTTTAGGCACAGTTAATTTTTATTCGAAGTACTGTCTAAATTTCTTTGAAAGGCACTATTGTACGTCAACTCATCAATTGTATAAACTCAGCTCTAATCACAATCAATCACTCTGTACATCAACCTCCTCTGCTGTAATCACTTATCAAATATCCAATGTACATCAACCTTGTTAATTGTATATACTCACCATACAGCTATGTATAAATTCTCCTTGCTTCAGTTGTTGTATCACTTGCTTGATAACGGTGTTAGTACCTACACCGAAACGTCGCACTCATTGCAATAAAGAAGTTGACTATCCATACAAATTAGTTTTCCTACTGTCTAAATTTCGTGTATTCCTGCGTTCATATACGCAAAAGGCAAATTTAATATGTAAGGAAAAGAGTTTCTTTTGAACAATATTCCTCAAGATGTAGACAAAACAATTCGACATCGTGAGTTATTTCATCCTTTGTCAGAACAAATGAATGTAAAATTGAGACGCAAAACGGTAACCTCAAGCAGAGGCAAGTGTGAACAACAGTGTTATATGGATGCCACTGTTGTAATGTGATATAATGTACAAGAAACAGACCACAATATATGCCCATGCGTTAAACTAACACCCCAAACGTAAACTTGGACGTACATGAAACGTTGATTGACGCACTGTCCACGAAACAGATCTGCATCTCCCCAGAAGCGGGGAAATCTAACACTGTTTCTACATAGAACGACGTCAGTGCAGTTCGCTGTAAATGATGATAAAAGTACATTAAAATATATAAATCTCGTGCGTCATGAAAGAAGCACAGGTTGCGCAGCTCCACATTTTATCATGACCTCCTGGTAAAGTCATCTCTTTACTACCGTAGAAGACACCATAACAGACAAAATGTGAAAAGTTGCAAATGGATTACAAAATATTATGCCGACTCCAGTACGATGATATTTAGATTCAAATTTCTTTTTTTTGTAATTCGAGATTTTACAAATGCAGAGTTCAAGTGCAACCCCACAGACGCACATATGTTTTATTTGTCTAAATTGTGTTACTTTTGTTGTGTTACGGACATCTGCCCGTTATTTAGAATTTTAAATATTCCAGCCTCCATTGCCAGTTTCTCAAGAAGGTACTCGTCATAAGAACCTTAATCTATTTTTATCTAAGGAACATTGTCTTCGTAATCTCCTAGATACCAGAGGGACAAACTGAAAACTATGGTCGTATGACGTTGACAAGTGCAGTCATTTTCAAGATTCTTTTATAGAATCCTCCATAAAAATTACATAAGTATCAGTGTAAGACCCTCAGCAACTAGCCTAAAACAACAGAGCAGATTTATGTCGATCCATTTTTATTATGGCGGGCTCCAGACACATGTGTCATACAAACTATAACCACTATTGCGCAACGGATATAATATCCTGAGTACATCAGATTCTCACACCATTTCTATTATAAAATGTTTCTGACTTTTCACAAAGGATTCAACAGGAAAATTAACTGTCAACTTTTAAATGAATTAATCACAAGGACATTGTAAAATAACTCTTATTCTTTTCACCAAGATAATACTCCAACAGATGACAATATCAAATCCAGGCATTTGATGATAATACATTATGTCACCCAATGATATTTTGAAATATTGGAAAATCTTATTCATTTGTTA
>VKKT01002146.1:21399-31927 GCA_008038995.1 Haliotis laevigata | reverse complement strand
CGTTCCACACCCTGTTGCTGAAGATAATCAGTGACTATCCTGGCTCTGTGAGGTCTGGTCAACATGCCGGCCAGTCCATCCGTTCCACACCCTGTTGCTGAAGATAATCAGTGACTATCCTGGCTCTGTGAGGTCTGGCATTATCGTCCTGTAGAAGAGGATCACGACCATAAAATCCATTCATACCTTGCAAAAAAGGGCATAACAATGGGGATCAAGATTTCATCTTGATACCTCTGACCAGTCAAATTGCCATTAAAAATGTGAAGCTGGGTTCTTCCTGTAGCCATGATACCGGCCCCAACCATAAATGACCCGCCACCACACCTATTGTGTGTGAGAACTGTAGCAGAATATTCTCCGAAGACCGGCGTTCGTGTAAAGAGCACGGTCGACCATTGACTTTGATTCCAACGACCGTGACGTCTGCTCGAGGCTAAACGGGCATATCTGTGACGTTGCACAAGTGGTGGACGGAGTGCTGGTCGCCTTGAACGGAGCCCACTGGCACTTAATCGGCATCGAATAGTGTTCATGCTTATCCTGACACCATAAACATTCTAATGTTCAGTCTGAAGGTCACCGGCGGTCACGAATCGGTTACGTAAAACGACGTTAACCAAGTGCCTGTTTTGCCTTGCAGTGGTAACTCTAGATCGACCTGGTCATCTCACATATTCCATCGATCCCGTGGCTTGAAAACTTTGCCACAGTCTCCAAATGACACTTTGACTCACATTGAAGTGATTTGCAGCTTGTAGTTGACTGTGACCAGCTTGTATGAGACCAATTGCTTCACCCCTCTCCGCTACCGCCAGGAAACGTCTCATTTCGTATCAGAAACCATGATGTCAGGGTGAGACTACAGTTGACATTTATAACCTAAATCTTTGCATCGGAAGTCGCACTTTTTCATGCAATACAAGACATTGCCAGTGTTCACGGAAACAAGACATTTATCAAAATGATCATGTTTTTGGAACACTGTATATCTTTAACTTGTCAATCATTGAGACTTGTGCATAGCCAAATTATTTCTATGGTGTCTTATGGCAACAGGGTTTTAACAATATTGACTTCTCATTACTGATATATTCATAATAGGGAATTGATTCCTATCAATGCAAAAGACACCTGATCCTTCAATACTGGCACCGAGTATATATATATTTGGAAGTTTTAACTGAAAATTGTATATTTACATATTTACCCTGCCTCACGTAGTGTACTCGCTCACTCTCCTGATTCGACAGCTGAGTGGAAACAAAGTGCAACAAATTTGTTTGGCCTCTCTTGTACCCTTCGCCCAACACTCCCCTCTGCTCCCATTCATTGGCAGCTGGTTGTTGAATCTGGTCGCAAACAGGTCTATCTGAGGATTGGTGATCGGAATCAGATCAAACTGAAACGGATGTAGTTTCCATTCCGTTTGAGACGGTCGGCAGTATCGAGATAGAGCGGCTGCAATGACGTTATTGACTCCTTGAATGTGCCTAGCTCGTGCTACGATGTTCAGGGAGTCTATTAGCTGAAAGAACCGATTCACCCAATCCAGAAGATGCGATGAACCTGTTGATCCGAGGTGATTGGTGTACAAAACCACAGTTGATTTGTCCGATTGAATCAGAAGTCTGGTGGATCGAAAGTCTTGAGCCCAATATTATGGCCAGTATCACTGCTTTGTGAAGGGACTGACCACAACCCTGCCATTTGAAGATCGTGTAAGTACCTTCCCCAACCTTGAAGTCACATATCTACAGGTGGTGAGTCGGTTTGAACAGCATCAAAGAGACTTCTCCTTAAACATTCTGTTCATCGAACAACCATTGCGGAAACAGATGGAATGACGGAGGTAGACGGATTAGTGCATTTGGATCGTCGATTCTCAGGTTCGGCCGCAGAAACTTCTGTAGGTGAGGACTTGAGCTAATGTCTAAAGACCGAGCAACTCTTGCCTTTGGCGTAGAGATGTCTCCTGAAACGTTGAATCTTCAGCCATCTGTCTTGGGGCACGGACATCATCCTCAGATGGGTGTCAAAGACAGCCCCAATGAACTCCAAACGTTGAGTCGGTACTAGTTCCGACTTCTTTGCGTTGATTAGCCAACCAATCTGCTGCAAAAGTTGATTGGTGAACTGAAGATACAGCAGCAGGATCCGTCGATCCTGATGGGCTTGAATGCAGTCGTTGATGTATGCAAATAGCAGGATGCAGGTAGGTATCTTGGAGATCGAGGCTGATCATGTAATCTCCTGTTTTCAGAATGGTTCTCAAGAAGCTGATTAATACCGAGCTTGTCCGAATCCTTCTTTGGTACCAGAAAGGTTGGTGAATAGAAGCCAGGGCTGTCAGGCGAATGACCGAGAAGTTGTGTAGCTTGCTTCTCTAGCAGATTACCTATTGTGGTTCGAAGCGTTGATAGCTGCGCCGCGGGATAGCTTCGCTGAATCGTGGTGACCGCAGAATCCGGGGGATTTCTAAAGCATATCCCAGGAAATGTGTAATTTGATCCAAAACTGTGTGAAATTGCATGTTAATGATGGACATGACTACTCTGATGTATGCCTGATCGCCAGAAGTCACATGATCTACTAAAGAAGAGACAGCATTCACGGTAGATAAGTTGATAGCCAGTAGAGTGCGCCGAATGGCCAAATTCATCTGCGGCAGTTTGCGGTCTTCAATAAGAAACGGAGAGTGCTTCCTTTTTTAGACAAAGGTTGTGCACCACCGAAACTGAAAACCTTGGAGCCGTAAAACCATCCCTGACTCGTGAAAGGTTTTTAAATGCCTAGTCTAGGGAATGAGCCAGCTGGGTGATACACAGATGAGGAGGGAGGGTGATGGTAGACGAGTCTTGTTTGCGGTAAATCTTCTGGAGACTTGCTTCTGGGTAGTTCTAAATTGTCGACAATGCAGGTAAGTACACGTGACGAATCTACCAAGCCAATGCTGCCCCCAGAGTAAAGAGATCCTGCAAATTGGAAGGAGATACAGAATGACAAACTGGAGCCAAAGTCGTAGGGCAGGATGGAGGCAGAACATGTGGTCGAGAAGCGATCGTCGTCTAGGGTTGCAGCACTGAGTGAGGAACCGGCTGCTCACTGAGTGAGGAGGGTCTTCCAAGCAGTGGAGAAAGTATGAAGCATCATATCAAAATCAAATGATGGATGTGGCTGACGATCTTGCGACAGATCCAAGGAAATGTGTAACACCGGAAAAGGTGCAATGATAGCATGAGATCCCAAACCGTCCGTAACAAGTGGAGGATTCGCCTAAGCCGGGGGAATCACTGAAAAAAAGATGTAGTTGCTGAAGTGGAGGGTCTCACATCTCCGGAGGCAGTCGGCCCCAAGTCGGAATGGTTCAAATAATCGAATATTATTTATTGAAAGTGAGTGATGAGCTGATCAAGAACGATTCGCCGAATGCAAGCTGGATCGTTGCTGCGAGCTGGAATGATGCATCGAACTGGACCACTTTGCTAAATCGGAATGGCTGGGCCGACTGAATTGTACGGCGGATGAAGCCTGGAACATCACAGTGAGTGCAAAAGCCAAAGTGATAGAGACGGTCAGAGAGGTGATAGTCAGAGCTACAGTGGTTCGAGGAGAACCCAGTGAACTGAAGAGATGAGGCAAGGTCGTCGAGTTATAGTAATTCGGAGAATCAAAAGTAGGATTAATATAATCCAAGCTGTACTCTCTACGAGAGTGATCCAAGGGGTCCGTAGTATGAGTGAGTGAGTTTAGTTTTACGCCGCTTTCAGCAATATTCCAGCTATATCACGGCGGGGGACACCATATTGTACCCATGTGGGGAATCGAACCCGGCTCTTCGGCGTGACGAACGAACGCTTTAACCACTAGGCTACCCCGCCGCCCCCGGTAGTATGAAGTGATGATTGAGATCATGTCAAACGGTTATGCAAACCCTGAGTTCCCGACGAGTTAGAGGGCGAGTGGGGCAACTGCGTCGGCTGTCCCACTACCATCAGTCTTGAGGCGACTGTGGGCTTAGGCGAAATATCTTCCGAGGGGCGTAACAAGAAACGCAAGTTCTCATTCAAGTACGAATCAGAAGATGCCTCCAAAAATCCTCTTGGTCTGATGAAGGGGTGAGTGAACGCTTAGGAATCTTGACAGGGCGTTTTCTCTCTATCTGCAAGGCACCGGGTCCCAACCTTAGGAAAGGCAGCATAGGTATCGTCAGATAGATCCTTGCAACGATCGCATCTTTTTTCCCAGCTACAAAGTCCGATGCAGTCAATACACGTCGAGTGGGGATCCGACTTCTTCTTACATTGAGCACAAAATTTCCGGGTTTCTTCTCTTAAAGTAGAGTCTTCTTTACCCATGATGGAAAATGGCAATATATGTCCCTTCGTTTACAACATTTCTGTACTGCAGTTCGACAGGAAAGAGAATGATCAGACATATGAGTCACGATGGATGTGACATGCTCCACAGAGGCTGAGGTTGTCCATGAACGGGAGCACAGGGGAGTGTTGCGCGAATGGTCCATGAAAGGCCCAAAATCTTCGTTGTAGTTCGTTTCCACTCAGCTGTCGAATCATGACTCTTGAGAGAGTAAACTAAATGAGATAGGATGAGTTTATATTTAAATAGATTAATATATAACGCAAAAGCCAACATTGTCCTAAAATCTTATTGACAGCAGGGTACCTTGATGTAGTGGCACACGAACCGCTGTCATGACATTGTCTGATGTTGATGGTGGACATGCAGGATTCTCCTCATGTTGATCGCCAACATTGTATCGTTCCAACAATGTGTACAGTCCTATGCACCATGCCATCGTCAGCAGTCCGCATACGTACACTTCCCATTTAAATACAGACACCAACAACATCCAATGGTCATCGTTATTTGACAGTTTCCTATGCACTACTTCGCATTCCGATTTGTAAAGAAAATAAGAAAATGCAAAACTCTTGCTTCTCTTGACGTTGATTCCGTAAGGTATGCCAGAAAGGTCGACCTCCTGGAATAGACAAAATGGAAAAGGATGAATGTGTAAAGTTCAAGTGAATCAACAACGTTTACAAAACATATTCAGTAAATTGTCTGCATACATATCAGTGTACCAGAAATGTCAACATCCTAAATTAAGCATCGTGAAAATAGATCAATGTTAAATGTTTAAGATCTACATGTGCAAAGAGACCGACTTAATATATTCTTTCCTCACATTCCGTTCTACCATTCCAAGGAGACCGCTCCATGTTCCGTTCAATTCACCCCAAGACTGGTCAGGTGGTTCAATCAGTTCATATCTGAAGTGAAATAGAAACAACTTGGACAAAACAAACTATTAGGAACTTCATTGTACCACACATGAATGTGCGATGTCGTGACAGTTAAAGGGGTTAAAGTTTAGTACAATTACAGTCGGTGCCTGTGTTTATTTTCACTAGCACTCTCCATTAGCTTAGTTGTTATAATTAGATGGTATAAGTAGTAGCAATAGAAAATATCGGACTGATACAACTAATAGAGATGGTTATGTATAAGACGTACGTAAAATTGAGGTATTCGCCCAGGGTGTCAAATAAATCCTTGCAGACTTGAATGTACACGTTCGACCCATTTGTTGGAGATTTCTTGCAATAAGGTTCCCACTGCAGGAGAGACGTTTATATAATTTAGTAACCGAATATTTTGTCCCAGACTCCATTTTGCATTATGATCCCAAATTGTTGTTTATGACAACTATTTCATGCGATATAAATTATGAAAATGCGTTAAGCATCTACGAGTGTTTGCAGTTATTCACCTCCAAAACGGCAATTTTCAGTTTTCTTCCATTCAACATGTATGCTGTATTGGGAAAGAGAGGATCAACGAAGTATATATCCCTGTTATTTGTGACGTTGCCGACTCGTGACCATTTTCGACCGTTGGGCTTCCACAAGAGAGTACTGATTATCACAGTAGAGATACCAGATATGTTGTTTTCCTGAAACGGAAGTGAAAAAAAACACAAAGAACTTAGTAAAGCACCCCCTGACATTTCTCACGATTGAAAGGGATCCTCCTGTACAGAACCTGACCCCACTGGAATCTGCCTCACACGAGGAATGGCGTAGACTGCCCCTTATCAGGATCAGGAGGCTGACAGGAGGTATGAGGAGGAGAGTGCTGTGTGTCATACAGTCACATTGAGGTTAAACTCGGTATTGACCTTGTATCGTGTAAGGCACGCAAAATAACATTTTGAATGTTCGCATTCGCCAATAAATTCAACATTAAACATTCCAGGTCCATACTTGTACATACATGGTTTTGTTTGAAAATCAGTGGTTGGTTTTAAATGAGCAAGTATCATTATAAAATCAACATGGATTCCATTCATTGTGTCGTTTTCTTTTTGAGTCAAAGGATCATACTAGTCAGGTCAGAGAAAATCATGTTAGTCCATAGAGGTCACCACGAGAAATGTATGTACGTGTTGAAAACCTACCACTGCAAAAATACAGAGGGTACTTAATTAAGTTCTTTCTGTACACTTAGCCGATAAAATGAATAAAATCATGATACCATTGTTAATGGTGGTTTTCATGCTGCTTCAGTCGTTAAACATCTGTACAAGTGTGTACTGGCAGTGTATTTGTTATCTGATTACCTTGACTGCTATCGCTATGTTGTCCAGATCAGTGTCTACTTCTAATAACAATGGCGGGTCCACAGTGAAAAAGAGCCATTTCGAAAAATGACGAAGCAGCGTTCCTTGTCCATATTCCTTGTCTTTTCTGAAGGCCTGCAGCAAAAAAAATAAATAATGAATGCACACTTTATTTATGATTACGTTTGTATGTAACGATGAAATGGCGAACTTTCTCTCAGAACGATCAGTTGCAATTGAAACCAACATTTCTATTAGATAAATATATGAATTAATCTGTAAACGAAAGTAATACGTGCTTTTAGGCGTAAACGTACGTTGTTTGTGATGCTTGACAAGCAGTTTTTGATACCGTCACAGAAGACGACAAAGTTGAACACTTTGCGATAAACGTTGATTTGATTCTTCTGGAGAGTTTTCCCCATTAAGCCAGCAAGACTCTGTTCAAAGGCATGTATTTTGAAGAACATTACAGTCACACCATGCTGTGTAGTCCAGTCCTCAACGATGCCATGCATGTCTGGTCCTGTTAGGAAATGAAAACGTGCAATGTTATAGAAATGCTGTTTTGACGTTCAATAGAACGTTTGTCTGAAATAGACACAAAAGGACATTTTCGCAGACCAATAACAGATTCAATGATGGTTTGAATTTTCGTTCTGGAATGTTATGGACTATCAACATGTATAAAAGGTAAACGTGCCTTTCATGACACAAAATGGTGTTATTTCTGACCAATGAAAGAGTCACTTACCCATTGATGAATAACCAACAAAAATCAAGGATGAGCCCGGACTGAGAGACATCGTACTTAACAGCTGATGTAGATCAGTTCTTTCAAGTATTATTCTTGAAGGTTCTGTTTCATAAACATGATAAGAAACCATAACACGGATTAGTACCTTAAACAAGTGAAACTGTGTCAAAGCCCTCTTAAGCAATGCTTCTACACAATGAAGATGCATTTATTTCATGTCTTAAGGGTATTTATATTCGCATTAACACAACAAGAAGAGCTTAGTTGATGAGACATCAAATGTACACTTAACAATCACATTATTGCCTCATATTATTCGCGATGCACATCAAACAGCTTTTCCCTTATATACCAGAAAGAATTGTCCCTTGAGTATAAGATTTGCACGTCATAACATTAATGATTATTAGAAAATACACAAGATACAATTTAATGAAGATCGACGAGTGTAATGATTAATATGTAAAGGCACATTATGTGTCTACTCTAGGTAACGTGGACTAGAAGTGGGTATAATTCACGAAACCAATGCAGCGTAATATGAGTTAATAACGAACATATTATAGTCCTGATTTTCTACAAACCTGTCAAGTTCTTGAAAGGAGTACAGGAGGAACTAACGATAAGCATCAAATGACCAGTTACGTATATGTACATTTGTGCAATATCCATTGCCCTGGACACTGTATGCCATTCAAGAGTAATCCCTGGACCAACTTCCAATTGTCGACGTTTTGCAGGCAATGATTGAATAGTTCGCTGTGTTCACTGTGTTTGTACATGAAAAGCAAAATCAAGGTAAATATGATTCCCTGAGCGATACTGATAGAATGGAGAAAACAGTCAGGAAACATCATACCTTCCGATGAACCGGGCCGGTTGTTCAATACTTCATATGATCTACTTGCAATATCTATCGATTTCAACAGCAAATGTGTAATGAAAACACACTAATGAGCAAACTGTTTTCAGCAGATTGATTACAAATATGAACGCAGCCATAACCACAATTGTCATATCCAGAAATAATTGACACAGAACTACGTAGGCATCACGCAATGGCGAGGCGGGCTGTCTCGTGTGCTCAATACTTTACCGTGGTCGTTTTGTATTGGAGATAGCAAAGAAATCAGCTGCCGCAAGCTTATATATTCTGCTCACTCTGTAACTCGATTTTACATTTAAAACAAATGTATGGAAGCTTATTGTAGGCCACCATAATAACCAACAATGTTTCACATGTTAAAGCGGACAGTAGAACTACTGACGATGTGCATCAAAGTTCTTTTTATCTTAAACCCATGTATAGCTTTGTCGATGAGTGTTTCAGTGATTTTGGGGAGTATGTTTAATTATTCCGATTGCTTTTAATCCATTGTACAATACAATACAAAAATCAAGGCATTCTCTCTTCCATGGTTAGTAGCTGTGCCATGTATAAATCGAAAATGACACACGTGTTTTACAGTAGGTGTACACATGCACATATGTGTAGGACCAGATACCACACTGATTCATAATGTAAATCAGTGGATATACAATAGATGCTTTCGATTTCAGAGTTTATTCAAATATTGAAATCTGTTAAACCAAACAATTAATAAGGTGTTGGGCGAAACTAATTGTTTTAATATTTGCCTGTCATAGATTTATGTTTTATGAACGGATAGGAAATTGAGAACTCTTTGTTTATCTAGCCTCTAGCATAACAGACCAACTAAGGGTCCTTAACGATCGAGAAGACAATCCACCCTCTACGTATTTATTTTACCTGCATTCGTACAAATACAACAGTCCAGTAACACGTCGTTCAAAATGCATCAAGCAGCACTGGACCGTTCCGATGTATTACGTATTTTTCAAAGATGGACATACACATTCTATTGTACAAGCCATAACATTAATAAAAATCACAGGATTGATTTTTTCTAATTGAACTCAACATATATATGTATATATAGAAAAGGGTAAAAACAGACTAAACGCAAATGCATGATGATGTGTTAACGATTGTATGGCTAATCTCCATGGACACCAATTGTATGCCCATCCTTTTGGATCTGTGGGACTATCTGCCAGGTTGGAAAAACACGTTTACCTGAAGTTTTAGGTACATTATTGATCTAATATTGTTCAAAAACAATACAATAGCCAAAGCTCTTTCACTAATTTACCCACCCAAAATTAAGAAGACAAATGAAAACAAAAAATGAAGTAACGATGCCTTTTCCTTTTTCGACTTGAATATCACGTTCCCGAATTTCTTCTGGTGAACAGTTGGTTTGTTCCAGACTAAACTTGAGCCTAAAAGCTTCTAAATATAGCAAATTCTACACGACTGCTTACAGATGGTAATACATTCTTCACATCTAATTATTGTTAATAAGCAATGGTACTAGTCAAAATAGGGAATTGGATCGGCGGTTAACAGGGGAGGTTTAAAAGAATCAAACAAACTTTTTACCAAGTACGCACCTTCATGGCGTAACAGTAGAGACATCCTTATTAATTATTTACCAAGTAGCAACAGTGGTCAAGTTTCCTGAAAAGGCCTGAGCTGGATATCCAGTGGAAAAAATGGCCTACTTAGTCTTAAAAACTTTCCAGAATCTTATTCACGCTATTTACTGTTGCATCATATTCCAGACCAAACTTGACCCTCAAAGTTACTTGATGTAACAAATTCTACACCACTGATTACAAGAAGTAGAAGAAGAAAAATAGTTTATTAACGTGTCCCGTGGTATACAATTGACATGTTAAAATCACAATAAAAAATGCAGACCACCCGGCCCTAAGGCCTATGAGACACGATAACTACTTAAAATCAACATAAAAATGTGGAACTTATTGGTACAAGACTAAAACATTTAAATATTAATATACATTCCGATAATTATTGTCCAGGGGCCCCTTTCACGAAGCACTAAGGTGATCGTAAGTCACAAAGGTAACCTTAGTGCAGTGTTAAAGAATGGGAGTTAAGGTTAACCTTAGTAAAGGTTGCTTCGTGAAAGGAGCCCCTGGACTAAAGCGTGTGTTTTCATCAATTCTCAGAGATTAACACTGGTTGCCCATTAGACATCGGGTCAGTTTCAAGTTGCTCGTCTTGACGTACAATGCTC
>VKKT01002145.1:174724-191545 GCA_008038995.1 Haliotis laevigata | reverse complement strand
TCCCCCTTAATTTGACTTATCGCTTCATGCAGAATAGGGATGTCGTTTCAATACCGGTTATCGTTGAAACGGTACTGCGGCAAGGATATTTATGTTGTGTCGTTCTGACAGCAGGTTATGATAAGTACGAGTGTTTGAACTGTTATTTTTACAGATATTTTTCACCATAACCCTTCACCATCGAACTTTTTAAAGAAAATTCTTGCGACTAAATCTTGACGAAAACACATTGGACTTATTTGGACTTGACATAGATTTACTTGCTTATTTATAAAGTAGATTTGGTATCCCGACAAGGAGAGCAACTTCTATCCACTGGAAGTGTGCTCAGAAGGTTGTGATACAGTCAACACCAAAGATTCGTCTGTTCTGCAGCTCTGAGCTGGTGCTAAGCCACCACCAAGAAAGAGACGGTACATCGAGATGAACAACAGACTCGGCATCTTCAAGGCCAGGCTTCAAGCTGGTGATCTGACTGCGATTGAGTACATGGATGGTGTATCTCGTCTCACTGTCTACTAAATATCATGTAAAATATCATCTGTAGATAAATATGTTCGTTAATCTTATGTCGTTCCTTTCTTAAGCCTACAAGACCAAATAACACAGTAACCAATATACCACAGTGACCAATTTGCACCAGGACAAGAGTGGATGTGGCCAAATTTCACAGGGAACAAAATAAAAGCGCACCTTTTGTTCTTGGGGATTACCTTGCTCCACTAACCTGGAGCTCCAGAACAAACTGGGTGAACGAGAATGACCTTTTATTTTGTTCCTCAATGAGTACAAACATACTTTATATCCACAGTTTTTAACATCATAGGAGATCCTTGCATCATGCAATTAAACTTAACTGTGATATCTAATCTCTTGTTCTCAATTGTTGTGTGCAGGTTATTAGCTGGAATTGCTAAACGTCACCAGCTGTGTTCGAATTATTGCAAGTCCAGAAGCTTTGTAAAAAATAATAGTTAGTTGGGAGCATATAATCAATGCGATCATCGATTTCAATTCGTGTCTGAAACTGATAATGATACTTCATGTGTTCCAAAACGTGTTGGAAAACTAAAACCAATATATTTCTTGACGAGCATACGTCAAAAAGTGCGCTCTCTCAATATGAAATCCAATCTCATGTTTGGCCACCTGATCGCGTAGGACATTTGAAAACCTAAAACCAAAGTACATATCAAGCGAATTTCAAAATGAAACTGTTCTTTGATGTGACCACGGCAGGGATATTATCATGGATTGATTTTTAATCACAATGAGTACCATATTTAAAATGTAATACCTGATGAACAGATACTGAAACTAAGTCTATAATCAGCCTTTCCAATGAATGTCCTGTCAAATTGTTGTGGGCATCGCATGTTAACCGCCTGTAATGTCAGTGATCACTGTACATTACATCCAACTGGACTTACGAAAAAGGGAAGAACATAAAATAAAAATTAACTGTTACTCAAATACGCCTGTGTAACAATAGGGGTATTGATATCCAGAGTATTGTTTCCAATTGTCTCATATTTGATGAGTCCCTAGTATGGTGATCCACCTTCACTTGTTGGCGATCTATAGCCCATTTTTACATTGTATTGTCCAAACATGCTTTTCTACTGTTAAAGACATATGCTAGCTAGTTTTAACTCAATCTGTGATAATCTAATGGTTTTACTGTCCTTTGTTGACAGGGTTTTATGAATTATACGTATGTATTATGAGCTTATAAAAAGTTTTAGTCACGATATGGCTGAAATATTGCCGATGTGACTTAACTAACTCACTCACTCATAGTTGATGACGTTAAGGTAATTGAGGTTTCAAGATGTGTTATGTCACAATTATATGCCGACAACTCGACGTATTTTCCCCAAACGCGTCTGTTAGTTGAGTTTGGGGTCGGTGTGGTTATAATTCTATCATAAGTCCATCTCATGTCCTGTGGAGGTACCAACCAATTACACTTTCTCCCTACCGTTATTGACTTGTTTGATTGATGGTTTGTTGTTTAAGGCCCCACTCAGCAATATTCCAAAATGACTTGGTTAACAAATGTCATCGTATCCTAATTGCGTAGATCGATGCTCATGCTGTTGATCACGGGATTGTCTTGTCAAGACTCGATTGTTTACACACCGCCGTCAAATAGCTGTAATGTTGCTGAGTGCACCGTTAGACAACCAACCAATACTAGTGAGAACAATGAATATTTCCTTAGCTTTACCTATTGTAAATAGTTATGGTGCGAGATTATACTGTTAAAAAGACATCAGCTCAGCCAATGAGAATACAGAATAACTGTCACGGCACACAATACTATCAGTGACAAATGGCGAGTTCTATGCCGACGCTACTTCGACAAAATGGAAAACAATCAATAAAACAGGTACTTCATCATTTGCCGTTATATTTAAAAGTTAATTATATATTTATTTGTTTTAGTATGTGTGTGTGTGTGTGTGTAACGAACGTTATAGCGTACCATTTTCAAGCTCATGGGAAATATCGTTCTTATTTTGATATTATTATATATTTCATCACAATCGGACTTGATTTAATGACTGTTTGAAATACCACTGACAGTAAGTTGTAATATGTCATGATATAATGTAAATGGAATATTATGAAATGAATATGCATTATTTTGAGGGTTTGGGGGGTATCTTTTACCAAATCAACTGTCTACGGTAACGGTTATATCGTTCGAAAACTGCTGTCAAAACTAACCTCGTCCGTGGTACATATTTCCATTGTTCGATGTTACTAATAACAAAAATGACGGGAAAAAGGGGGTTTACATTACTATAGCACTTAGTCCTACGCATTATGACGTCACATATGACGTCACGAGTGTAAAGTAAAGGTAACGGGAGTTCACAGACTGGCTAGCGGAATATGCATAATGGCCGAAGCCGAAATAGCAGAAACTGTTGTCGCAATTAACATGTAAATAATACTATTATTGCATAATAAATTGGGTACATGTTTCTGATGACTTCATCTTTAACCCAGTCAGTTATTACAATGTTCCAGTATGCTCCTTTAGGACGTTAAAATGCCTCAGTGATCGTGCAAGAGATAAATGTGATTTAGCATTTTTTAAGTTAACTTTTGACATGACCACTGCATACATAGTAACACATAGTAGATAGTAACACATTTCTGGCAACTAACTACTGTTAAAACACTGTTGTGAAAACTGCTGTATTTAAACAAACGTAATGTAATACAATTAAAATATTGTTTGACATTCTATAGCACTGGTGCATACCTCTACAAGACCCCAGCCTTTATCAAAGGTGTTGAGTCCTAAGCTGTTCCACCATCTGATAAATTCACTTAATCTTTGTTGTGAAATAGCGTTGTGTAAAGCTGTTGGTATTCCGAAATGCCTCAGAATGCGTCTCCCCCTTAAGCCAGTTTTACGTCTCAGTAGATGGAGTAGTCTCTGACATTGTTGGTATTTCTGATGAGGCAGGCGTCTTAATTGAACAATCTATACTTATCAATGCATTTTATGGCCTTTCAATCCATCTAACCCATTGTCCCTCTGAAACCAGGTGTGCTGACACTTGTGAAGAATTTCGATTACAGTCAGACAGACATAGTCACTGTTAAATCAATGAATTGGATGAAAAGAAACATGTCTTAATCTGTCTTGGGGCAGTCCGAGAACACAATGCGCTATTACTAGATCCAGTTTGGCATTTTTGCATTGGTATTCTGTGTTTGGTCTTTTCAGTACGTACGGTGACCGCCGCCATATAGCTGGAATACTGCCGAGTGCAGTGTTAAAGGCACAATGTCACACATTTTCGACAATAATTTGGCCTATATTATATATATTGGGGCATATGAACTTACTTTAGCTTCCTATTGGTGCAATAAAAGACCCATTATCCCTTACGACTTGCCTCAAATCGATAACTGAAACTTGGAGGCGGACAGCTTCCAAACAAAGAACTCTTGCCATATATGGAATATAAACAATTGCTCCGTACATCGAAACTGTGGTGTTGCTGTTTGCCGAACTGGTTTCAATCACAAGTTGCGTCATAGGATATTCGTAAAGTGCGCTCTAAGGGACATAACACCAACCTTTATTGTTGTGTTTCTGTTTACTGGAGTCCACAAGATGGCGTCAAAGTCAACACTTTGTATGGCCACTATTGGCAGCAATTACTGCTCGGCACCGTCTCGGCACATTCGTGAAAAATCTACGACGCCGGGAATTCTTCCCCACACTTCCTGCAATGCCATGGCCAATTGTGGAAGTGTCTGAGGCGTGTTTCACGTTGACGTACACGTCGATGGAGATCATCCCATAGGTGTTCTAGCGGGTTCAGATCTGGTGATCGGGAAGGCCATGGTAAGACATTGGCGTTAGAATTGGCAAGGAAGCGGACCGTGACGCGTGCTGTATGTGACGTAGCGTTGACATGCTGGAACAACTACCTCTGTCGGTCCATATTCAGAAACATGTGACGTGCAAGGACTTCGTTGATGTACCGATTTGATGTTTCTTCAAACGCTTCTAAAGAAAGGGGGAAAGTTAAAAATTGCATCGTTTGGATGACGTTTTGGAATGAAGTGTAGTATATTTGTATTGTTTCTGCCGCAGCTAAATAAGTCTAATGTTCTCAAAATCACCTATGCGTTTCTTTTTTGAAGAGTGTATAATATATATGACATATTTAGCAATGATATGGCATAAACCGGTAAGTCATAAAACATTCATATCTAGTCGACCAATCAAAAAACCTCCCAAGGAATCCATCCGTCAAGTCAATCTACGAAAATGAATCTACAATCCTACGATGTACATATAATTGTGAGATACATATAGATATATCTTACTAAATGAAGTTATAACCGGGTTATAACTGATCTTCAGCTAGTCAGGCTAACAGACTTGTTTGACACATGTCATCGTATCCCAATTGTAGATCGATACTCGTGTTGTTGATCACTTGATTATCTAAGTGCGGCGTTACACAACAACCAAACCAAACCAGAACTTAATACATACGAGCTAGTATATAACAAATCAGAGCAACTGAATAGTTTATTAATACGTACGTGATTTCGTATATTACTAGTAATAAACAGTGTGTAGCCATGTTTTTATGAAACATCAGACGGTACGCATCTGCAATTGCCACTTCACAAATGGCACTATGCTGTTTTGTCAAGCACAAAAGCAACATCAGAACATTCTAATTAACGGACATTTGACGTATATTCTGATCACTTTGAAGATTTTTATTCCATCCACTTACTAAATGTTCTTCACATCAAACGTATTAAAAAATATATATAAAACGTATTACCGTTACATCATGTATAACTAATTAAGGTCTATCCAGAATACTGTTTTGAGTTGCGGTGCTCATTAATTTCTTCTAGATCACAGTCCATCAAAGGAATAATCCCCAGATGCGTAACACATTCATTATTTTCCTGGATCAGAATTTCATGAGTGAAAGTGTAGATGCTTGTGGAACAAATGAAATAACGTAGGAGTTAAAAGTATGGTATTTATAAAAGAGCACTTTGGGACACTATAATCAATTCTAAAAGGAAGATTTTCTTAATGGGTTCATTCTGTTTGGCTTATTCAGTAACTCATCAAATTTCATCACGTTTTGTATCAAAATAGACGCCGACTAAATTAAAATACGAGCCAGTGAAATTCATAGGAGCCTTTAATGTATATGCATGGGCTATTCAATGTTCTATTAGTCTGGGACAAGACGAATGAAAAGGAATTATGAGGTGACATTTGAATTATACAAAACTCCATACTTTTGAACAACATATTTTAATTTTCGTTTGATAACATTGTCTCACAAGTACAGTCAGTATTTCTGGCAATAGTGCCAACATCAAGGGTACAATTAATCTGTACAGCATATCGCAACATAATAGAAGCAACCTGTATGGATGGAAGTTAGGCGCTGTAGAAATATATTATTATTAATTATAACACAATAGATGATATTTTCAATATTTACAAACATATTCAAATAATATTAATGATCTTTTTTATTTTGTTTGAAAATATGGTATACTTAATCATATTAAACCCTGGACACTTGTAAAATTGTGAGAGTGAGTTAGTAAGCGAGCGAGTCAGTGTGTGCATTATTTATAAAATATATGCGTTATCACCCAGGTAGCAATACAAACAATGAAAAGTGGATTGTTGTTTATAAGGCATTCCATCTCTTTCGCAAAAGCTCCCAGGATTTGAGCTATTTGCAAAGGTGCCCGTCTGTTGCACATCAGACTCGGACTGTGTTCTTTCTGACGAAAACAGCCCAGGGCTCTTGCAACAACAGCAACAGATTGTCCAGCGTTACGCATAACTATGACACCTTTTACCTATTAGCCATACCTATTACGCCTCCGTTGCTGATATCTCTGCTGAAACATAATTCATTGTTCAATTCCGACTATATCATGATCATGTGTTGGTGAATTACTATCAAAAAGTGATTATAGAAGGTAATCAAATAAGATGAGCGTAGCGAACTTCCGATAACTCTGGTGAGAAACAAATGCTCTCCACTTCGATGGGTTCAGTTAAGGCTATACAGCATTCATACTGATCGAGTAAATTCTCTAGAGGAATGATTGGCATGCAAATTGGTTTGAAATGAGTGTTCCCATAAGAAATATCTGCTAAATAAAGACCAGAGAATAGGTTTTACTGTTTCATGAGAATGTGAATCACTATCAAATATTGATTATAGCAGATGTTCGCCAGGTGACCGTATCCTCCCCCTGTCATTATAAACAACATGCACAGGCTAGTCAAGTGTTCATCTGAAAAAACACTGGAATATATGTGCAAATTATTTGTATCACAGATACGTCAAATTTCACAATGATTTCTACATGTCAACCCATTAACCTTTTTTGCCAAAGATTTGCGCTGTTAGAATGATGTCTAGACACAAAGGTAAAGTTGACGATTATAAAGTTAAAGTCTTGTCCTACAGCCTGGTGGAGTTTTTTTGTGTGACTGAATCTTTACGCATTGATCTAAATATGACACACATTGGTCTTCAAGTTCAGTTGGGTAAATAAGATTAAGAGAATTGGCTCTTTGTGTGTTATTGAAAGATAACATATCGTCTATTTACCTGAAGCTTATGTTAAACCTCTTGACCAAATTACCTTGTTTTGCTTTTTCAAGAAGAAACATATCTGCAATGCGGAAATGACATTTGTGTCCCATGGGGATGCCAATTTCTTGTCAAAAGTTTACCCCAAAACTTTACGTGCATATTATCAAAGAGGACGTCCAGCTTTTCACATTTTGTTTTCTCAGATGACATTTGCCTTTATTTTTTCAAACCTATGGAGACAGATATGTAATTATAATGTGTTATTTTGCATTTTCAATAGAATTTTAACGTTATCATTTGGCGAGGATGTCAGTTTGTGGCCCAACGGAAGAATATAGTGTACAGACACAGAAATACATGTCGAGTTGATGTATGTATACAGTAAATGTCAGCTACATGTCTATGATAACTAACTGTAATTATTTTGGTGTTACTTTATTGGTGATCTGACTGACCGTTGATATCGATTCCTCATCACAATAATGTCGACAGTCGTGGAGTGAACTCTATTGTCAGAAAATAATTAGAAAATATTGAGCAGGAATCTTTAAGAGCTTGAGAAACGCATTATTCAATCACAATGCGTTTCAGAGTTACTTGTCCAAATTATATTTAGTTCATTTAGTTTATTGAACATCTAACAACTTATGAATGAATACAAAATGTATAGAACACGTCACAATTTAACCCTTGAAACCCAAAAGTCCAGAAACGCTCCGCACTGTGGATGTGGCCAAATTCAAAATCCAGTTATCATGAAGTTTGAGCAATAATGAATATTTAAGCATATGTTTTCGTAAAATCATATAGATTCTAATTCAGTCCATCTTTAACTCCATTAAACTTCGAAATGACATTTGAGAAACACATACATAGTTTGTCTATTTTCACAGATGTGTTCATGTATCAAAGGCATCCAGGTTAACGTCTTTGCGACGCTGGCAACATAACTGGTGAGTGCTACCGCGACAACATCGTTCGAACTTTTGTATCAGTGCTATACTATGTCATGTTGCAGGAGAATAATACATGCCTGCATTTTGATGCACAAGGCTCTTTTTGGCTGCAAAGGACCGGCTTTTACTTCAGAATTCTACACCAGTTGAACATGACTTGAATGAATCGGATTGAAGCTTGCCACAGGACCAGAAACAAAAGATAACCAAAGATCTAGACATTATGAATGATCCAATATATTCATGTATGTTGTTGCGCTTTTCAATAAATAACATTTACACCTCCTTATTCCCGATCCTAAAGATCTCTGGACAAGAGACCATATACATACCTATTATGTATAATGATATGAATACACAAGATGGGCACTTTATATGAACAGTAATATTTTATGGTGTACTTTATAAAAGTCATTAATGTTATATCTATGCAAGAAGCTACAACGCTTATTGGATTTGTTATACGGTACCCAATTTGCAACTTCAAAAGGAATCTTTAGACTAATCTATCTCGACGGGCAAGATAATGATATCGTTCTCATGAATGTCCAAGTATCAATGCAATTCGTTGTTGAAGATTACCTCAAATAACGTGTTTAACTGGATATAAAATGTATCGTCAATGTAAGTCTGTTCCTGTGCTGTCCTATGCTGACAAACCTTATGGAAACATAAAGTTTGTCAATATTCTATCTTTCCAGCTTCCTAACTTATAAACTGTTACTCAAGTTATGTTGTCCTTTAAAATGTTGAAAAGATGTTCAGTGTTTTATCCTGCTATTAGTGTATTAAGACGGAGTCCACCCCAGTTCACTTACACTATCTCTCTCTCTCAATATATGTATAAATGAATAAATATGTGGCTTGGATTGATTCAAGAACCCGAAGACATGTCCCTTCCCCGTCTGTGTCGGATTACGTAGCTCCATAAAACCACACATAGAAAGACACGTTGCTCGGTCAAGCATGTCCAGCCTCAAATACAAACAGTAATCCTTAATACAATCAAGGAAGGTCATCTGTATCTTTTGTTCACCATTCACTGTGTGTGTGTGTGAGTGTGTGTGTGTGTGTGCACACAAAGGCCGCCAGTTCCAAATGAAATGTTCTCAATGGACACCACACACCTAATAACGCAGACAAAATGTTCATTTCCAATTTAGACACTGGAGCATTATTGATGAAACAGCACTGAACTGAGAGATCAGATGAAAAGTTCTTTCTCAATCCGTAGATTGATAAAGGTACCGACAAATGTACATATTTAACAGTTACAGGAACGTCTTATTTATCGTGACATGATGAAAGGTAACTCAAAGTCATTTTGAGATGCCATTATTAAAGGATTAATGTGCCTGGAAACCAAAGGATGTTTATAAATGTATCATCAGCTTGGCCTGGCGAACCTGAAGTAACCATTAAAGCTTTTCCGAGTAACTAGTATTTATAGAAGCTGTTGTATTACGTGTCTGAAGTCTCGACGACTCACCACTATCCTCTTATCTCTTCACTGAATGATTCCAAATCACTAGCGTTTAACAAGAGATTCCTATCATCGTGAATTATATCAAATTTACTCAAGCAGGAAAACTGTTGAAGGAGCTTTATCTGAATATCCTTATGGGTAAAGTCCTCCGTCTTGTGTCTTCTTAGAAACCCTGGCTTATTGATTAATAAGGCAGAACAAACGCAGTTCAAGGAGAGAAGAATTATAGCATATTTAAATAACCTTGTCTTGAGGTAATGTTGACTGATAAAATGGGTATTTCTAGAGGTTTTTACATAGTCGTTTAGACCACTGAATACTGTTGAACTGTAGTGGTCAACAAAGTAGATGTAGACCTTCTATCAAATTTCTATCAAAATATGTTATGTCAGGGAATTATGTGGTCGTTGGTGGAAGAAACCAGCTGAGAAAGAGGAACCAAAACGTGAATCAATGCTTCTGGCCAAGCAGGTTTTCACCCAAGGCTGTGTCTCATAATACTATCTATGTTCGCCAAAAGAGCACGAATTCTTTGTAACATGCTTTTGATGAATGGGCCTATGACACAGGTGAGAGAAGTGCCAAGAGTGGTCGCAGTGTATTTGTACGTTAACATACACGTCTTCCAATGATGTCCCAGACCTATTCATTTGGGAAAGGTGTCGGGTGCTCGGTGCTGACCATGGCATGGAGTTTTGCTGTTGGTCACAATCCCTTACGATGAACTCCTGCATTATCATCTTGACGACAGAAATATGCCCAAGATGTGATCTGATATTGTCATGACAGTACATAGTGCATGGACAATATGGAGCACAGTTCGGCCAGTTATGGTACTGTAGCGCCATCCCATAGTGGGCCCAGCCCATAATATGCAAACTCGATACGACTTAAAACTAGCATGTAATCATTAAACGATATCACTATAGAGTACAATACAATATATGAACGGGTTGTAGATCACTAACAATTAAAGGAAGACCACCATACTAGGGACCATGGGATCTTTTGCTACCCGCATTGACCCTAACTATATTACACCATTCTTTCGGTTGTCAATTTTGTGCAAATTAGCCATACATTAAAATAACATATATTCTACGTTTGAAATCACGGAGAATGAAAAATACTTTGAATGAAATGGTACTAACGTATGTTCTCGGGGAAAATTTTCTTTTATGAAAACGCAATCGACTTGGCAACAATATTCCAGCATATGCCCATCTGCAATACGCCTATAGCACGTTAACGTTTAGCAAGCTGCATACGCCACAAAATATTAGTAATGTAACTTATTTAATTATTGGTGTGTTAAATGAAGTGTCTTTAAGTATAAGGTTCGAAGAAAATAATATGGGTCTGAGACAATTGTCGATGATATATATGTCATACAACCCCTGCACGTTCTGTTAGAAGTCACGTACATATTTTATGAAATAATCCATCAGTCGGATACCCTACTGAAATAGTTACTATCTTTTTGTTGTTCTTGTTTTATCTACGTAACGCAAAAGCCGGGCAGGGTTCCATCAGTTTGTATGACGTGATGTAGAGGACTAAACCACCAATCTACTGTGACCCGAGTAGATTATCTGTCTACAACACGGTGGTGTCGTTTTCTTAACATCCGGGCATTGTGACCACGAAATGTCTCACTGTTATAAACTAATACTTGTGTAAGTACTGTACGAACCTGTAAAGGTAAACAGTATTTGGAAAGTGAAAGAGGTGATATCTACTTATGATCACTCATTCACTCATGAAACATAAGCATTTTATGCCTGAAGGCAATAGTGGCATCCATGTACACAAACGACTGGGACCTGCAACTTAAAGTGTTCAATTTGAAATTACGGTAATGTCTGGCGAGATGCCTGTCTCAACGAAAGTCTTTTGACACCTTATACCCTTGATGGGTAATCCCAATTCATTGGCCTACAGTTAATACGCCTTGTGCAAAAGTCTGAGCAGATATTCCATCCGAGAACACAAGGGTTGTATAAAGGTTAATGTCTAGTTCAAAGTCAAATATCATATATATATTTATGTGAGCGGAAAACAAAACAGGATTATCTGAATGAGACGACATCGCCGAGAGTACTGAAGGATACGGTAAAAGTGGCTAAGTGCTCCTAGCGTTAGCATCTGATTCAGACAGTTCAGGTTTATTGCCCGCATGGCTAATGTTTGGGCATGAAATCAAAAGTGTAATAAATCGGTCTATTCGTATCTCACAGCGGTTTGCCCTAACAACCTGTGGAAAATACTGCCATAAACAACACACACTTAAATGTACGACAACGTACTCTCATGTGTGTAAACAAGGCACCAAAGTCATTTCCTTTACCCATAACCTTTTTGGTATTCCAACAGCTGACACAATCTGCATTTTTATCACAATCACGTCACAGTTTTTGTGCAAACCAATTATTCAAACACTCACCGGGATAGGGACAGTTTCATAATATGTTTCTTGAAAAAATCCATCATGGTAAAAACGGGAAATGAAGCACTTAAAATTTGAACTGCAGGCGAACGTACGAGAAAGCATTTTCTTGCTTATGCGAAATCCCCAAAGGGACCCAGCCAAAACAAGTACTTGAATCTGTACTTTACTGAGAAACTGTAATCTTGAATTCAACACATGTAAGTAAAAAGAAACACCACGAACCTCGCGTTTATCATTATAATCGCTCGTGATATATCAAAACATTTTATGAATCCACACATGACTTCATAAACATAATACGCGAACTCTCAGAACTGTATATACTCGCGTGGACATCAAAAACCCATGTTTTACACAGTTAATATTGTTTTGCCCCTAAAACATGTACGTCTTCGGGTTCAACATGATAAACACACAACACGGTACTATGCCAGGTTACACATGTAAATGTACTCCTGCACTAAATATATTTACATCACCTACCAGAAAACTAAAATATTACCCAAGAACAATTGTCTTACCATATGCTTATCTATTTCAATTGTTCATTACGTCCCATTGACACGCCATCCAAACTATGGTTGTGGGTTCATACTAGGCCTGTCAGGACCTTACTTGTGTCCGTGGGTTTGAACCAAATTGGTAAACCTGTGAGAAGCAAGTTAAGGCCTTTCCTCCCACATAACGCTGATACACAGCTTGAATGCTGTTGAAAACAGCGTTAAACCGAATTCATGGTCACTTTCTTTGGCCTCTCTTTGGTCAAATAGCCAATTCCAATTCCACTGTTTAACACATTTGATCTAGAAATAGCAGAACAGCAAGTTTGTTTCAAATTTAGCCCCGGGAGATATCGGATTGTCTTCAGTCACCCATGCTGGTCGTAATGGGTGAAACAAGCGTTCTGGGTCCTGATCCACTCGATACTATGTCGTTTTCTTACAAATGACGTAGTACTACAAACGCCCTGTGGATAGGGATCCTAGCTTGCTGACTTGGTTGAAGTACGTCACCAAATGCCCCCTGGATACATACTCAAGTTAGCATTCTGGTCCAGATTCCATTATTTACAGACTTATGATATATGTCTGGAATATTGACGAGAGTGGCCTTTTATAACAATATACATGAACTTTTGATCTGTGCATAAATGTTCAGCATGAAAAAATACTTTCCAAGAGACTAAATATGACAAAGGAAATTACTCCAACGTTTTAATAATCATTCTCCATTTTTGTAACATCCTTTGGATGGCGTATTTCAAAACCTTTAAGATATTATCGAGCAAAATCTTTTTGCGAGGATTTCGAAGAGCGCCTTGCAATTCTTGTTCCAAATGTTGTTTTACCACGGTTACGCCATTCAAGACCTCAGTAAAGATATGGGATGCATGCGGACTGCATTTCAAGTTCAAAATGAGCCCTAATGATAATACAAAAAAGCGGTTATTCCTTTTTAATTTACTTCAATGTTCGCCTGTTGGTTATCATGATTACAAGCTGTTTTATGGGGTTTTTTTATACTCTCCGTCTGTTAACATTTAAATTCTGACTCTAACCGACTGTTGAAATGAGCCTCAGAATTTGGGATGGCCAGTGTCATAAAACATCAAAATTATTCAAAATTGAGTCTTTTTCTATAAACATGAAGCATAAATATGCATGTAGCGATTCACTCGGGATGCAGATTTATGCTTACCAGCCAGATTCACATTCAACTTGGTCAAATTCAATCTTCAAACATCTTTATGGAACTTCTTCTGAGCCACCCACCATAACGCCCCGAGCGCTGAATCGTTTGGATGATTTAAATTTCAGTTTGTTCATGTCTTTGACATGAAGAACTTGAAAACATAATAACTGCATTTCATTGTGGAAGATGTTCTTCAAAGGGCTGATAATTCGGAAGGCCATGTACATGTAGCGCTCTAAAGGATGAAGATCTAATCATAGAATGCAAATCATGAGTTACTCTTTTTAGCAGAATGAACTAAAAATCAAATTGGGACGAACAGCACAATGTGAGGAACTGTGTGGAGGATATTGATTATGGGCTGCATGTATATCAAGGCACATTCTATCTAGCATTGTTATGACACTTGAACTGAATCCTCCTTTAAGCTACTATATCAATAATATTTAACAATGTTACTCTGACATAATACTTGCCTCTGACGTACATCAGACCTGTTGTTGAGATGGTGTTTTCTTATCACAACAATATTTTCAATATATTGAGCATACTTTCCTCCCATGGAAAGATTAATATAGCTCACTCTAAATCTATTAACTGCAGTATATACGTAGAATATAGTGAGACTATACAGGACAAAGGTGATTACTGAACTGGACGTCAGAGTTTCCACCTGCGACAGCTAGTTCTTATTGTTCACTGAAAAGCATACTATTAGCTATTCTTGGTATGTTTAGCTGTCTCTGGAGCTTGCCTGGAGAATCTCACGACAAACCTATATGTATGACATCCACTGATCAGAGCACGGTCACCAGCGAAACTATGTTTAACATACTATCTGTGGTCAGCAATTTTAAGGTCAGCAGGAACGTAATCTGAGTTTGTGGAAAAGGTTTGCCGTTTCATTTCTATTTGTCGGTGGTTGTTGTGCACTTATTCACGCATAATGAAAACTGTGTTTAGAGTATTCGCTTTGTAAATATAGCAGGTTGTTGGTATGGTGGTTTGTAAAAACACATGTAAGTGTTATATAACCAAACAAGTCACTATAGGTTTCCTTTGCTGTTTAATAAGGAACGGATTACAATCCAAGATAACTGGAACTTATGCCACCCGCATGGATGTGATGATAGTTCTGTTGATCACTGGATTGTCTGATCTCTTTGAAGTTTCATGTCGATGCATACCCCAAACATGAAACGAAAAATGTTGTATTTGCATATGACAGACAGCATTCAAGCTGAATTAATCACTTTCAAAAGTACGTGAAATAAAACAAACTTATGATGACCTACTGGGTTATTCATTCATTCACAATTCATTTCATATTTTGAAATGTAAGAATGTCAAAAGATAGCTTTGGAAAAACGCGAATGTTACATGCGTCTAATCTGGTCTTTCTTGGGTTAAGGCTCTTGTTCCTGAAGTGAGAAAAGGTGGGTACAAAAGTCTTTACTGGTCTTTTATTTTTTAGGTTACGGAAACGGATCGTCATAAACGCCAACGCTGGCATGTGTTAGCGCCCCTCCAAAGTACAGAATATCAAAGTTAATGTACAAAATCATAACTGGATTCAGTGTACGGAGCTGTGGACCACAAGTAGGATTAACGAAATAAATACGTGGTTATATAACCTTTGTGTATCACGTGATACAAAACTGCTACATTTACAAGTTGTAAAAAATAACTAATCTTATATAGGGAAAGCTCTTAAACAAAACATGTTAATTCATCTTTCTTTCCCAGACCTTTTCAAGCATATAAGACGTGGGACGTTAACTGTGTCGTTTATCATTTCCCCCATTACTATTTTTAAAAGAAGTTTTTAATTATTTTGTTTTTGTTTTTAGTATTCCCAAATCATGTATACAAAAAATATAAAGCGCATATAGAAATATGTAAGCATGTATACAATATTGATACAACTGGGTCTTTATTGATATTTACCAAGCTTCGACCCATTTCATAGACCTAGACAATATAAACCGGGTCAGGCGGGCAATGTGAGTTATGAAATGAATGTTCTAGATACATTTTACCTTGTCAGGATAGCAAATGCAGTCATGAAAGCTCTCTCATACAGCCGGACTCTGGAACATAATAAACATGGTTACAGACGGCAGACGTGGTATTTTGCTCATACATTGTGTGATGTCGCAAATATAGTCTTTCAATGACATGTAATCTATTATCAATTTCCTGTCAAGCGTCGGACGCGTAGGCTTTTCAGCGCCTCCGGAATATAATCAAGATAGGGTTTTTTCTTACGTTGCAGAATGATCTGAGCACATGATTTGGCTTCCGCCCTCTAATTCTGAAGAAGCGGTAGGCAAATTCATATATATGAACAATGCTCATAACATTTTTCCAACCCCCTTACGGCACTACTTGTCTGGAACACGATAGCCTTCAGGATATCATGTTTGCAGCGCCAGGGAATACCCACAAGAACATTACTTACAAATCTTATATTGAGTTGTTAATCCGGACATTAACAAAAATTGTGTAACTGTACATGTTCTGTACTTACATCCGTACCTACGGATCACCGAGACGCATTAAGTCTCTATAATTCACTGTGCAGAGCTGTGTCCCTCGTGATCAGCGAGTGAGTATGGTTTTAGCAATATTTCAGCAATATCGCGGAGGAGGACACCAGAAATGGGCTTCACACATTGTGCCATGTGGGGAATCGTACCCGAGTCTTCGGCGTGACAATGACGGTTCGTCTCGATTATGTTTCTACATGTTGGCCCAAAGTGCGTGAGTTTCACGAAAGTGGTAAAAGAGTA
The DNA here is from genome assembly GCA_008038995.1 of Haliotis laevigata. NCBI lineage: Eukaryota > Metazoa > Mollusca > Gastropoda > Lepetellida > Haliotidae > Haliotis > Haliotis laevigata. Next base: position 175,031 of record VKKT01002145.1, on the reverse strand, counting down.
ATATATACCTGTATCACATTTCTATCAAATCAAGCTGACTGTTCTAAGTGAATTACTATTCCAAGTGGTGTCAAACCAAGGACTTAACTTTATGCATACATGTAACTGAAATTGTTTCACATGTTCATCTAGAAAAGTCGATATTTGTTTTTTACAGCGAATGATAGGTCACATTTGTATATACTTTGTAAATTCCAATGGTAGTACAACCAGTAATTATTGAGAAATTAAGATTGTAATTTTTCATATTTTTTCACTCATTACTCACGTATTAAATGTGAATATTAGCAGAACATAACTCCAGATT
>VKKT01002145.1:143705-155374 GCA_008038995.1 Haliotis laevigata | reverse complement strand
ACAGACAGCGATCAACCTTTTATACCCATCATTGAGACTATCTGATCCCACTAATTTCACGTGCATTGCATGTGAATTGTGTATTCTGTGACACTACACGCCGAAATTGAAATTGAAAATCATACTGTTTTACGGATGGTGCGTTTTGTTGTGATGTTTCAAAACATAAACACCATAGGGCTCATTAACAGAGCAAAGCCTTTTGTAAAATGAATCACGTTTTAATTCATTGCTACATGAAATTGCTATTTTCATGATGCGTTTCTTTTTTTGGAGAGCATATATATGTGTGTGTGTGTGTGTGTGTGTGTGTGAGAGAGTGTGTGTGTGTGAGTGTAAGTATGTGAAAGTATATGTTTAAATATGTACGGTACCCACACAAAAAAACATACACAGGTGATGTCTACTGTTATACTAACACTTGATACACAGCACTACCATATTACACGTGACTTGCTCACTGATGATTTTCAGTACGCCAGTACACTACCAGCCTCACCAATAATAAGAAGTACACTTAACCTGAGATAAGGTTATATGTATATAGAAATATTTCATTGACATATTTTAACTAAAACATAAACATTTTAATACTCACACCAGTCGAATATACAGGAAAACCAGCCAAACTGACACTTTCCAACTGGTTACAATCTCACAAGTTCCAAAGAAGAACAGGCAATCGCTCACTGCTTACATCACTGCTCCAGCTTGCATGTCCTCACTCCAAACCTATCACACCTCAAATGTAAAATATAACATACATGATACTAATTGTGATGTTGACAACCACAGGCAGAAATAAATGTGAAGTTTTGTTTTACTATTCAGTTATTACATACCCAAAATAAACCCACAACCGACTTATCAAAATGAAGAAAATTTGATTATTTTTGTTATGCTCCTGTGGGATTTAATCTACGTTTCTGATATGAATGATATTTCATCTCTAGGATCTATGTCATAGCAATAACTCGTTTGCCGTTCTTTACGGTCAGTTATATTACATTTGATTTAGATATTACAAAAGGTCAGCATTTTATTGAACAGAATTAAAAGATATTTCCAATGGACTTGAAGTTGTCTTAATTATTGATATCTGTAATGCGTTTGGGGACAAGTATGACGTATTTAAAGACACCTTGAACTCAATTTAAGACATCTCGAATAAATTTCTGATATGATTATGTACAATATGGTGGTAATTGTTTTATTGATATCCTGAATGTTTCTTTATATCTTGGTAACATTTATGTAATTCTACTATATAAAATTAATTAAACGTGTCATGTCATTTACTGATAGCTTGAAAACATTATTGATATATATGAATATAATTCTTTTATCTTTAAAGAATTTGAAGATATCACTATTTTCTCAATAAATGTGCAATCTGTTTGCCATATTGTCGGACTAATGGGAGCGGTACGCATAAATTTACAGAATGTGCCGTGAATTTGAAACATACAAGTACGACAAAATACTGTCGAGGCGGATTGAGGCTCGAGCCAAGACCTTCGGATCCTGGCAGGCCTACGAAAGGCCACTCTGCACAGCTCATGATCTAGTCTGAATTGCACAACAGAGATTTCTTATGGATGTGGTTTCGGTTTAATCGCTTATGGTCACTCCACAGAACCCGTGCAGTCACTGTTTTACCCCTTTCATGACACTGAACTTCACCGCAACAATTCATGGTGAACATGTTAGCACTAAAATATCCTACCTTTTCAAAGATCGAATATCTAACGGTAAACGTACATACTGAAAGATAATCGGCAAAAACTGTTCAATATTCACAAGGAATAGTCAGAATTAGGACTAAGAATACTTCGGGTTCTTCAGTTGGTTATACAAGAAACAAATACACAAGACAGCAATGAATGGAATTTCCGGCTCGGGCATAAATGAGGTGAGAGGAGTTCAAGCTCAAGCTCAGCCTCAGGGCTATTGCAACGTGCGGCACATCCTGCTCGCTGTAGTCCCTACACAGGTATTCACAATACCGCTACCGGACTGCCTGGCAGTATTGTTGGTTGGTTGGTTGTTTAACGCAATATTCCAGCTATTAGGCGGCGGTTCGTAAATAATTGGGTCTGGAGCAGACAATCCAGTGATCAACAGCATGTGCATCGGTCTACGCAATTGGGATACGATGATATGTATCAACCAAGTCAGCGAGTCTGACCACCCGATCCCGTTAGTCACCTCTTACGACAAGCATGGATTACTGAAGACCAATTCTTCACGGGTGCCTGACAGTATAGTTTTGAACATATATGTCAATATATGGACATGCGAAGAAACAACAATGGGCAGATAAAAAGACAGTGGAATTGCTTTGGACTTGTTGATGTGATGACAGACACGGCGAAAAGGAATAACCAATTAAGTGACAGAGGGTTGGCTGACAAGTATATAGACAATGCAGTGGTGATGAGGATTAAGAGTGAAGATTAGCGTCATATAAATATTGCAGGTAAGTTGTAAGATGCTTGGTCATATAGGTTTTTGGCCTTTGGAAATATTTGAACAATGGCTGTCCCGATTCGTTGTCTATTATACCGGTTATATCATGAGCTTATCACACATTGGTGAGCGTACGCTGCCCCACCTTCACAGTCCGTCTCAAACACACACAAAGGCAAGTCAGTAGTTCACCTGAAAAACACGTGTACATATCAAAATAGTGAATTACATCAAACACCTTTTTCTTCCTGTTGTTCCTGTATTTCTTAAATATGGAATGTCCCTAACAAGTCAGAATGATGTGTATTGAATGTTGAATTTGCAACCTGTATTACGCAACTTTTAACGCAACTTATACATTTTTATAAGTTTTATACATCCGTATGTTATTTCATATGACCATGTAAGACTTTGTTTACGTGAACATCCAACGGAAAGCTGTAAAAAAGCTGTAAATGATGAAAGGATCTCCCACATGTACAAAGAACACCTGTCTGCTTCCTACGCCTTGTTCTTAGAAAAAGATAAGATTTCATCGTACATACAAATAATCAAAATCTGAAGAAAGTTCAGCGGTCTTAATTTAATTTTTTATTGGGTTGTCTCAGACAGAAAATAAAACTTAATCAAATTTCATTTCTTGATTTCAATACACTTTCCTTCTGATACCAAATCTCTCAGATCCTATTTTCATCTTGTTCAGATCAAGCGAAGTATAATGTACAGATGCCTTGTCAGTGACTAGATTGCGATTGCCTGCAGGTAGATCTGAATTACATTATTGCCCAAGGCTCTTTATATTACACAATTCATCATCTTTAGTGACATTTCTCCACAGAACGAATCTTACATGTATATTAACAATCCTATCTTGAGTTTGATTATCAATCATTATCTCATTTTTCGAGGCTACTGAGACACACCTCGCCGCCTATTTACGTTCCAATATCATCCTGGGTGGTTTGAGAATGCAAAGCTATGGACAAAAGGTGTTAATCACATTCTAGTGTAGGAATTAATCTGAGTGGAAAGAAAACTGGTTTGATGACACCCGTGGGTGATGGTCTGAGCCAGGCGCCTTCGATACAAACCTCTGGTTCTAAGGTTAATCCCAACTCAATTGCACGGCTCGAGCACAAAGAAAGGGTCAAAGCCCAGAATAATCTAAGTCCTTAATTCAAGTTTCATCTTGAAGCGAAGATATAGCTAGTCGACGCTTATGGCTTGCCTGAACATTCTGATGGAATCACGACGTTGTCATGGAAACGGCTGCATCACGGCTGGTAAATTGATTGAATATTGGTGAAAATAAGCCAAGGGTGCTAGGCGTGTCAGAAGTTTTGACAAACTGATAGGCTTAAGAGGGATGTTATTGTTATATAGCAGGGATGTCAAGCAAAGATCAAGCTCAGATCCTGAGGTTAAATGAGAAGTCACGAACGCCCCACAGGGCATTTCAAATTTACTGTTACTTTATAGGGGCAGAATTTGTCAGATTGTCAAAAACGACGGATAATCATGGTTCTTTTTGATTACGTGCATGTTGTGTTTTTAAAACACTTGTACTTGAATTTCGAATTTTTTTTGTTGGTCGCTACAAAATGACTGTTTCAAATGAGAGTCCGTTTGCAAACCTAATGCAACACAGGCATTGACTGACTTGTTGATTTTGACACATGTTCTGTTATAGCATAATCTTAGTGCTCGAATTATCCCCATCAATGCGTTTTGTGTGGGGTATTATTATCCGTCCATCCGTGCAAATTCTTTTCCAGAGCAGAACTCTAAAACCGTTCAATGTTTCTTCGACAAAATTGGCACATAGATAGGTCAAGCGGTGAACTGGCGCCTTTTGGTAGTTTTGGATTTCTGAATAAAATAATTTTGCATTTCCATATCAACAAGTTTTACTTTGATTGAAATTGGTGGTTGCGCCCCTTTCCAGAGCAGAACTTTAAAACTTGAACACTCTAATTCTACTTTGTGGATATTCAAGAACCAAATGACATAACTCAACAGTACCACATAAAACCTTGAAAGCACTCAGGCAGTTTGGTGTTGATACAAGCATGCTAGTACATGTATATGAATGGTTTACATGTGTGTATTTTCAATAAGAAGAACAATGTAACATTTGACATAGTCATAACTAGTTGACATATTCATGAAGAGTATTTTACCACTGCGGGGGATATTGATGACTTTGTCTTCCTGTTATTCTTCAAACTTACTTGAGTACTATACGAACTCTTGTATCTGTGTATAACCCTAACGTTGGCTATTCCGAGATGCATTTGTGAATAGTTAACATTTTTTACCTATCGGTATTCAAAAACGGGTTCAGGCGTTTTTATGAACTAAGTCTGTTTGACAATCCTATTAATTTGAAAAATTAAATCCTTACATTGTTGGTGTCAGTAAGTATACCATAAGTAATTTATTTTGAACGGGTTATGTCATTGTTAAGGTAGCCAAATGTGGGTCATCCGTGAAGATCCGGGTTAGAATTCATCTTCAGCAACCCATGCTTGTCGTGAGAAGAGACTAACGGGATCGCGTGATAAGACTCGCTCCTCTCTTGACTCATGACATTGTATCCCAAATGCGTAGATCGATGCTCATGATGATCACTGGATTGTCTGGACCAGACTGGATTATTTATAGTCCGCCGACATATAGCTGGACTATTGCTGGGTGCGATATCAAATGTGGGTCATCAAATGTGGGTCATACATATCATCTAGGTAATATCAGTCCATCACCAATAACTCCCTAGATACTCGATAGTATCTGTGCTCGACACAGTTCGCTGAGGTGTGTCATTATGAATGAGTAACTTAACATTTAAAGTCACATCGGCAATATTTCAGCCATATCGTGACTACAAAAGTGATCTGGTAATAAAGGCCAGCTTAGATACAATAAATACATGTCAAATAAGACAGATTGAGTAAGTCACTAGATATCACATAATTTCTTTTAAAACTAGTACGTAAGCATACAAATATATTACTCTAAATAACAATACCATATAAAAACGGGCTATAGATCGCCAACAACTGAGGGCAGATCACCATACCAGAGATCGTTGGGACCTACGGTGCTTATACTACCTGCATGGGCACCAGGATCCATCCCTTCGGCTGTTAGCAAGGTTAACCATTTATCTAAAATCTACATAAAAGAAAGTACAGGTAGAGTTTGGTGATCAATAAAAGGTAAACAAATTAAGAATCTGTTTCCAATGATAGTGTGATCTAGGGAGTGTCCACAGAAGAACATTCAGTCACATCCTGGAGGTTTGTAGATCCTTACATGTCTCACAATCTATTCCCACAAATACCAGATGTTCTATTGGATTCGTATCAGGTGAATGATCAGGCAATGTCAGAACACAAGGTTTATGGTGGTTGAAGAAACTCTAACGTGATGACCTGAGGTCAAATTTTGACGGACTACTTTCCTGATTGCAATTTACTGACATAACTTCGCCGTGCTTCGGTCGAACCCACTTCATTAAAGCTGTGCCAAAGGTTTGCCGTTTTAGGGTATTGATAAATGTTCTTATTTCTTATCTGTGTTCACACAATCTCCACATCACGTTTGTGAGGTGGGCACTCTTGGTAAGATTCACTGTCGTAAGCAGGAGGCCATTTTGGGGCGGTTATCTATTAATGTTCCACTGTGATAATGCCAATAGACAAAAAGGTCGAATCGATGCTAAAAAGGGGATATTTTAGGATGGTGAGAAATAGATTTAAGCACTCACGACTGTGAGATATCATATATCGGACAAATCGTTGACAGATATACAGCATAGTAACCTCTATATCCCCAGTCAATTGGTTGTTGTATAACGCCGCACTCAGCAATAGTCCATCTATATCGCGGCGGGTCTGTAAATAATCGAATCTGGACCAGGCAATCGAGTGATCATCATTATGAGCATCGATCTACGCAATTGGGATACGATGACATGTGTGAACCAAGTCAGCGAGCCTGTCCACCCGATCCCGCTAGTTGCCTCTTACGACAAGTATGGGCTTTTGAAGACCAATTCTAACCCGGATCTTCACATGTTGTTGTTTTCTAAGAAGGGAAGCAAGTATATAACTGGCTGCAAACAGTTGGCCTCTCCACTGCTCAATGTTCAGCTTGCTATGCAAAATTACCAAATCACAATTCATCAAATACCGCTCCATACCACCATGGCTCCGAATAGGTCTACCGAAAGCATGCAAGAGCCAACGGTTCATCCCTGTGCTATTGTAACGACTCTCCTCTGAAAAGAGCACTCGACGCCAATTTATCGCTTGCTTCTCTCTCTCTCTCGAACTTGCCTTGCGCGCTAGTCTCAGCAGATCTTTATCTGCTTGAACCGGTCTGGCGGTCTTCCAGTCGCGTTTCTTACCGAATATCGTCCTGTTCTCAGCCTGTCTGGAGTCCTCCCTGTTTGTTGTTGTTGCATAAGTTTGGCTACCGTCAATGACGTGCTCTTACTGACTCTTGCAGTTTTGAGCTACTGTCCCACCATTTCGTGACTGTCTGTACCAATTGCTCGCTCTTTTTGTCGAAGAGTCAGTCGTGACATTACTTTTGTGTATTTATATCAAGTATGTTTCTAAGCAATCAAACTTTTTTATAAATACAGTATTTGTGCGCCTGCACACTTCACTTTCCACTAATGCAGTTGTCAAAATGTAATTATTTTAACTTACAATTTCTTTTTCCAGATATGGAAGAATGATCATGTTGAGACAGTCTATTGTTAAAACGTACGCATACATGTACATGTCGTCCAAGCAACAAAACGGACATCTACATCTGAAAAACATTTACAAGTGGACATGGTTGACTAATGAGACTGGGATTTCGATATTATGTACAGCGTACAATATACAAATCATTTACATGCAGAATTGTACACCATTTTCATCATGAATGGAATCCAAATAATTTGGCTTGTAATATCTCTAACTAAACTGACTCAAACAATTTACTGATTTTGTATAAGGTTAAACCATAACGATACACATTTAAGTATTCTCAAGCAAACATAGTTGTTTAGAAACACAAATTATTTATCTCATTGCTTATAAGGGAACACAAACATGAGAATCCGTAATGAATCACGAACATAAGAAGCTGCATCCAAATCATTTAGAAGTATTTCAACGATTGTGAAACAAATAAATCAGTCATGTAAATTTGTGCTTGCCAATACTTTGCCATACAGATACCAATATAGCAGATACATAAACGTAAAAATATGATACATGAACAACCGTTTATTGACAAAATGGCCATTATATATACGCATGACGCTGATTTCTTGATGTATACATTTGTTGATGTTTATTGACTTTCCACAAAGGAAATGTGACTCTGCATATTAATCTTATTAACAGCATCGGTGATTTCTAATCGTCCACTAATGGTCAAATAGCTACTTCCCTCCCACTACTTCCCTCCCACTGACTTTTCCAACTGAAGACAATAGAGACCATAGAAAGTGCTGTAACTTAATATATTGTCGATGTATGCATAAAAATTCACAGAGAGAACAAACTACAACTGTATATTTTATGGTTAGAGGGATGACTTCAGTCTTCCAGTGATCTTTATTTTTTTCAAGCAGCATCAGTCTTTGGTGTCCAGATTTAGAGGTACATTCGAGCATGCTCTGTCTGCGAACATTTCAGACAGCTTGATTTCTTTATCAAAAGTTTTATGATCCGGCGGGATTACAAGATTTGAGGCTTCATGAAAGGATCCAAAAAGTTTTATTGTCGACGTGACGAGGGTGTTTTTAAATTGGACACATTATTGACACATGTAATGTCCAATTCAATTCCATACTTTACAATATACAATACATATACAATATGTTCCCACGTTTTACCTTTCCTTGTGTTTTTGACGATGTTGATATTCATGTCATGGGGTATAGCCTAGGTACATACAATAGTTACTACTTCGCTTGAAATCCCTTCATGGAAATATTTAACACGTTTTGACAGATTGCTTCCTACTTACGAAGTATGCGGGTGAATCTTGTGAATAACAGAAAGTTACACAGGAAAACGTATATTGCAGATGTACACGTCCACCCTTTAAGACCATTAATCATAATATGCTATTGAAAAAAGAAGAATGATAATCATTAAAAAACATAATTAAAATACCGAGTATGAAATCAAAGATCGGAGTGGCCCAACTTCGCGCAGTTTGTTACTTTGACACTTATCAAGGCAGTTTGATTAATCTTTGTAATTAAGTTTTCAGTCACTCTTACAGATTCTGCTCGTCATACAGTTACGATTTTATTTAATGTTTGTGTGTAAACTAGATGTGAGGCGACTGCAAGACATGGGTTGGTAGAAACTGACAGAAGTCAACGTCCTGTGGCCAGTACGTTCAATGTTTTACAGCCTGTGATGAACAAAATATGGAACAAGTTTTGGATCGACCACATTCGTCCCAGGTCAACGACAAGAGCTAGCTTCCAGTAATTTGAAACCAGGCTCTATGAAATCGAGCTCGAAACAGCATCGTTTTGTGCTGTCCATCAAAAATCCCCACATTGCTAATAGACGTCAATGGCAAACACAACGTTGAAACTGGTGTAATCGCCGCTAGTCATGTGTCTATTTTCAGGTGATGCCGCATTCATTTACTAATTCCCTGACAGGCACGGTTGCCTATTGATCCCATGACAGATTTTTGGGTGATCGGTTATACTGTGGGGTGGCAGCACTATGAATGAATGAACACCATTCCATATTGTGCAACGTAAAGTCACAGGACAAAACTGTCGGTACAAGGTATTTGTCCCTGTTTCAAGGCGCACGGCTACCAGTTTCGCCTTTCAGGACACCAGGCTCTAGTTCAGCCCCAACAACATAGCACTTATTCAATGCCAGAGCAAGCAATGAACAAAAACGTTTCCCATTCTGATCATGACAGGGACATGATAGGGAGACGTGTGCGTCGGCGTCATAGGCCATCTATTATGTTGGGTGAACTTGGTCTGGCGCTGCAAGAGGAGTGGGGTAGATTTCTTCACACCACCACTGAGAGACTCATACACGAGATGACTCGTCGAATGAATGACTGACAAGCCTTCTTGTCCTTGGGGTTACTGTCGACGCTTATATTTACAAATTATGAACAACATTATCAACCTAAAACAATCTTTGAGAAATGAATCATGGAGTTAAATATAGCTACAGAACCCCGTAGTGTTTTGTTAAAATGAACGTTTCCAAAGTGTTCCGAACTGAATTCGATAGATACAGAACTTAAGCGTGAATTCAACAAATAACAACACATAACCAATCAATAATCACAACTTGGCAAGGGAAGTCTTTGTTTTCAGATAAATATCCCGTCCGCACAAGGCAAGCCGATAAGTGGAAAGTCAGGTCGCCGATGGTATAGACTTGCGAAATGTTACCTCACGAAACCCATCGAATGAGGTAGTCTGTCCCCAAAAGGCAAACATCGACTGTAAACACAACATGTTTGTTCGCACAGATTTCTATACGGGTAAGGAAAGTGTACCAGGATAGGAGTTCAAGTCCGCAATGAAGGTAGGTTACTCTTATTTACAAACTGGCCTTGGCATGCCACTAAGTAAAACTTTGTAATGACAGTTCTTTCTAGTAGCCTCAAATTTGCTGCCACTAACGATCATCAGAAATACGCGATCAAGATACATATTGCCGCATAACATGTGATACCTTTTGAAAATACATTACGTTTGTCGTTATTGGTTCCGTTCGCGGTTTCTTGGGACGAACGTTTTGACAGAGGAAGAGGGCGGACAGAAAGTAGGGTCATGTGGACCTTCAGATAATATTTCGCTCTATTGTGCTTTCTTCGCCAAATGTGCAGATTACGTGGAGACCAGAAGGGTATTAACTAAATTGCAATATGTAACAACATTTAAGACAGATGCTATATCTATATATGATACGATGTAACAGATGAGTCCAAATCCACCTCTAACAGGAAACTGTAATGGACTTCAGCCATATGGTGACGAGAACACCGATACCTAAAGAGAGTCAGACCAAGAGGTATAGAAGCTACAAACTTTTTATATATTTTAGTGTAACAACTTGTAACAAATTAATAGTCAAAGAACTATTCAAATACAGTCACGTTAGGCGTAATTTTAAGCATGTATGCATGTACAGCCACAAGAATAGGTTCCATGTTAGATGCTTGTTTGGCATTTTAGAAGATGCTATTTGATGAACAGAGAGACTTTTCTGGGTTTCATCTTCTTTTTATTGTTTGGAACAACGTTTCAGGGCTTATTCTGGCCCCATCATCAGGTAGAACTAAAGAACAGTGAACTATAGAACAGTTCTTTAGTTCTAACTGATGATGGGGCCAGAACAAGCCCTGGAACGTTGCACCAAACAATGAAAAGAAGATGAAACCCAGAAAAGTCTCTATGTTCAGGTTCCATGTTATCACGGGCATCCTGGAGTATGCTTTCATGAACAACATGAACTCACTCAAACCGAAACTATCAGTAACAATATGCAAGTAAAGGAAACATCATATATTCCATTGGATGTTATTGATGGATGAGTTTACAGCCATTCTCTCTCGCCACAGTGCACAACAATGTTCTATTTATCACTTGAGATGCTACGATCCTACGATAAACCATGTGAAATAAGTTTCTACAGATCAATTACACCATTTTGACAAGCCATAACCGCAGATCCATCCTTTGAGACTTGGAATAATTCTTTTATGGACCATTGCTCAAATTGAAATCAATAACAAAGTGTGAAACACATTGCAATACTGAATTATGTGGCAATAATAATCTTCCAAGTAATTCGTAATAAAATGCAATGTCATAGAAGGCCTGCCTCACAGAGGAGCAAAACTTGATTATCGAACTGTAATCTTTTAAATAAATGCCCAAATGGGATATCAATGTCGCATTTATCCAACACTGTCATAACGATTTGTTTTTCAAATGAAGGTCTGTGGCAATGAACGTCAATACGTCTTAGGACTACGCATGTGCACATGGTCTTGGGATTTGACCTGTCACCGCGATGTCCAAGGCCACTCAACCGTGTTCCATGTGTTTTTAATCGGCTCTCATGCGAGAACGGCAGACTGGTCCACTGATGGCAATTGTAACTGAACTGATACCTACGTCACAGCTT
>VKKT01002145.1:81489-92952 GCA_008038995.1 Haliotis laevigata | reverse complement strand
GTGCCAGGATCACCCGAACCCTCTCTGCTGCATTTTCATCTTTAATCTGTAAAACATAATATATCGATGGCAAGACGTTGTTCACATGTTTCCAACCTTCTAATGGACTGCACAATTTTCAACAATTAGTTTCATAATGGGTGAAATAACAAACCTTTGGGCATCTATGTACACAAATGTTTCTTTAACCCGATCTTGTCAAATTAACATCCTCCCGAAAATTGAAGCTCTGATGGAGACCTTGGAAAATAAGAAGATTCTTAAAATCCTCGGTATTTTTCAAAATGAGGATACAGCTGCATTATTGAATTTGCAAAAACCTGGCTCACATTGTATAAAATTAGACAAAGAATGTGAACAAGTCACCTTTGTAAAATGTTGAAATGTTCCCGTGTAAATTTTTTGCAGATGAAACGTATACTCGTTTCGGTAGTGGGTGTCTAACACTGCCGTCGAAATTATATTACCCTTATGTAGACTCGGAAACCTATGGAATATTTTTTTCCTGATGCACCTCAAGTTCATGTAATAAGCAAGTCATGGCGGCGGCTGGATAATTAAATAGTCTAGAACTGGATTATTGCTATTGATTTTCAGAGATCCATTTATATCATTTTCAGCAGTATCTTGACTTTTACACCTTGTGGGATCTCTTTCTGATTTTTCTGGCCTTGACATTTTGATGTACATTTTCTGTTTTCTTTTGGCTATTTATAAAGCACCTGTTTCCACGCACATGGCATGCTCAAGGCGCTAATATATTAGTACCCCGGATAACCCAAGCTACCTGTGAGGCGCTGTAAGAATAACAGTGATATGACTTACCCATTCACTGTTGGGTGAACAGAGGCAATTGATAAACAAACTCACTTGTCTAGGGGGAGACCACACTTGACACATGTACTGCGTTGTGGTGCAGGACGGAGGTCCTAGAAACTCTCAGGAGTCAAGCGGCCAAATTCAAGGACTTTAAGTGAACGATTGTGACCTGGGCACTATGCACAGGACCACACAAAACCACATTCTTGTAATGCGGTGTTTCGTTGGATGCTATGGAGATGTACCAGGCCATTTTATTTTCTCTTAAAGGATAGGTAGACTGAACACATACAATTCCAGGGCACGCTAAATAACAAATCCCAGACAGAGACAATCTAATGTCTAAACAGGTACATTATAGTATGCAAACGAGATGGTAGTCATAAATAGCTAGTTTCATAATTGTTACAATATTAAGACAAAGGGTTTCACAAACAGTGGTGTCTGGACTGTTATGGGCGCACGTTCCAGCTTCCACTGCGTTAGAATTGTCGGCAAAGCTGAACAGACAACTTATTCTGACTGAAATGTCTTCTCCTTAGCTAACAGTCTTTAAAGAAAGGTTCTGACCATAACCGTGGAATTTCCTTTTTCTGCCAGCTAGGTTGTTTGATCAACACGAACTTGACCGACCAGACACATCACTGGATCTGATAGCTAAAGTTTTGAATTTGCTGCAACCACTTGTACAAAGCAACAATCCTTGTAAAGTATAATGCTCGGCAACATAGTATATATAAGATAGTATATATTATAGAAGAAAGACACAAGCTTCCTAATCGTCAGCACAAAAAGTCAACCGCCTAATCTGCTCAGCCACCACGGCTTCCACAAGCTTCCTCGTGGAAGCCGCGGTGGCTGAGCGGGTTAGGCGGCTGTGGGTTGGAATCCCGGATAGGACTCAACCCAACAAAAGTACTAGAATCTGTACGTTACTAAGAAAGTGCAATCCCAAATATAACATATGTTACATTTGACCACCTTCTAAGTGGCATTGTGCGTCCAATTACCACACTGTTTTTCAACACTAATTCAAGTAATGTGTGGTTTAGAATCATCATAGACTCCAACTGAGTTGCTCATAGCTCATAACAGCAATCGTTGGACTGTCTCGTTTATAGGTCCACGTCATATAAATCTCAAATATGGATGTGAAGAGCCCAAAATCACACTTGCGTTTCAGTGCATCCTAACATCGTTAGCATAAGGAAATACAAATATTGCTGTTTCTAAAACAAGAAGGGTCAATTATCGATTAACCTGATGTATGCGGTGCGATATGGTTCCAACATCGTATACTAACTATGAAGGATAATGACTCGTGAACTTTCCCTGATTCTAGGCCTTAAAGATTGGTATATACATCAATATACACGTTACAGAGCTCGAGCTTTCCTGACAAGTTCAAGACATATGTACCACATTGTACACAAAAGGTTACAGCTTTTTCTTAATCTTGTTGACACACTTGCCAATGTCCAAGTCAGCGTCTTAAATCATTCAAAGCCCCCAATTCGCTTTGAAGATGTATGTCAACACTAACCCAATAGATTAATCAATCAAAAGTGTGTGAATGCCTGTAACGAACAACGACATGGCTACATCACGGGCTTGTGTTTATCAAAAGGTGATGAGATGGAGTATTGAAAATGTGAGAGTGTCCTTCCCAACCGTAGGCATCATTAAGATAACAGCGTTCGCCACACTGCCATATCCTGCGCCACCTGTGGCTCAAGTCACACATGCAAGGGCATGTCAAGCGCTTAACTGAACAAAAACAAGGAAATTATCATTGTGTGCAGCTCCAGATTTGGAAATACCAGTCCACGTCTTCCATAAATGTGAAGAAAGCTTTGATTGGCCGTGAATATTGTAACCCTGATAAAACAACTCAAAGATTTATGATGTCCTGTGAAATCTTTATAGAATGATTAAGGCAGGACAGGTGGACCATGATTAAGGCATGTGGAAGAATTCCTTTGCGTGTATCATGTGCGATAGTGGTGCACAAAATTAATTACTTTCACAGACTTAACTTGATTCTTTTCCGAGACCACAGACAATGTGTTACACACAATAACATTCATTCCACGTGTCTAAAATATTCGATGTGTGCATATGTACATCCTCCAAAATCGTGTTTGTATAACGATAATGGTTAATGTTTGAGACAGGAATTTGGTGGTAAGTTTGGTGAACCGAGCAAAACATCCGAATCCAGTAGAAAAGTAGATGGAATTAACTTCCCTTACTATGATAATATTGACGCGTGATTTTGACAAATGTATTCGTTGTTGTTTATTCGGTTCAAAAAGTCATAATGACAAGACAATTAATGGCCTTTTGCTTACATATTATGATTGTGAAACCTAGTAAGCGGGAACAGCTACAAACTGTTGACGTATGCAACCAGACTTTTAGATGACAGCTGGCTGAGACCAAATGGGTTGATTCAGTTCTGTTTCTTTCTCTTTCAATGTGCTCATTTCACCAATGCCACCATCTCAGATACACTTAATCCACTTTCAATAGTTTTATTTCATCTATGTTTTGCACCCGCTTCGAAAGCATCATCAATGATTTTAAAATTGTTATCCCAGTTGGTAGCAGGCTGTTCGCGATGTTTTGAGCAATATTGGAATAACTGACGAAGTATTTAAGGAAGTGGCATTGATCAAACACTTTGGTTCAACTGCCCTTCTTCTTCTGCCAGTTAATGGCAGAGCACGAGCTTCTGCAAACTGTGCTGCTGAGCAAAATAGTTTAACCCTTGTAAAGGCTTTTAGTATTCTACTTGACCAAATTGTGTTCATTCAAGTTGTGAGAAATTCTTCTGATGTCCCTGTTTGACTCTGCTGCCGTCGGGTAGTCGTCGTGAAACCCTTACTTTTATTTCCGGTTAATGACCATTTCTGGCAACAAGCGGTGTGGCAGATGAATCAATTTTTCCGGATTCGTAATGCTTCAGTTTCAGTTAAAATGTCTCGCACACAAATGAAACACCCAAATCGATTATTAATTTTCATAACAAACGTTGCTGATGCTGATGACACGACAGGAACAATATCAGTGCCACGAATGGTCATCGTTTCTTTTAAGCAGTTGTAACATATTTTGTGAGACTGCCGTCATATAACTGGAACTCGGCAACTAACCATTCAAAAGGGGCACGAAATGGCTTAACAGCAGACCAGTATTATCCTAGAAGAAACAGGTGTAGACTAATGAGATACAATCCACCCTAATTTAAGTTATAAAACATATTGGTTCAGAAAATATAGAAAGTGGTCTGATTACGTTTCGAGTGTTTACTGGCATGTTGCTGTTTCTAATATTCAGACAGCGACGTTTATCTATACATCTTACAATGGTAATACGATACTTTGGAAACCTTTGTATTCATTCAATTTCAAACCTTACTGCATCCTTCTTAACAGTATCACCATTAAACGAGTACGTCGCTTTTAGCACTATTCCAGCAATATCACCGCGGAGGACACCAAAAATAGGCTTCACACATTGTATCCATGTGGAAAGACGAATCCGTATCTAGTCGACTTGATGAACCGACGCTTAAACCACTAGTCAGGCTACCCCACCGCCCCAACTATTAAAGAAACACATTCAGGACAGCTTTGCTAACATCAAGCTCTTTAAATGGTAGTTTCGAATATCAGGAATTCCGAAATCAAATCAATAATTTCTCAACATTCTATATGAATTCGAACATAAGTATCGACTGTATTTGAGAGTGACATGTAGGGTTTTAGTCCAGGTGAACTGAAATGGCACACATGTACTAACATACTGTGTTACTTGTTATCTGGTTTCCTATTAAATGGTGCTTATTTTCAAGTAGCGATATACTTACTGATTCATGCAGAAAATAACTCCACTTGAATTCAAAGCCTTCTCTGTCAAGACCGAGACTGAAAACTAAGCAATTAATTCTCCCTGATTTACGTTTACAGAAATATAGTTTTGACAAGCTAAACTAGGACTAAAGAAACGGATCGATATAATCCATTCCACTAAGTCAGTTCATTGAATTTGCCACCAAACAGAACTGACTGACTGACTGAGTTTAGTTTTACGCCGCTTTTAGCAATATTCCAGCAATATCACGGCGGAGGACACCAGAACCACCAAACAGAAACAAGTGTATGCATATATCACGTCATAAAAAAATGGAGAGTTTTAAGTATTATATTCACGATCAGTGAAAAGGAGTCAACAAGCACTGGTGTCTTTAAAAGTGATTTCACATTCAATTCATATATTTGGCTCAATTTAATGACGTGACTTCAACCTTCCACCGGTTTATTGTGGATATAGCCGAGGTTCTGCGTACATGTAGCTGGTGCGGTGTTGTTGCTTATGTGCAACTAAATGCAATTGTGTATTTATAATAATGCAGCAACACAAGGTCACGACATGAGGTGTTTAGTATATCCAGAACGTTGCAACCTGCAATTGCAACAGTTGTAAGATAAACAACTTTCCGCGCACTTGGTCTCTTAGCGACGCACCTTAGGACTGTCATTAAATCTATGTATAGAACATTGTCAGATTTATTTTGTACATCAGATAAAACAATTGCTGGTGTACCAACAGTAAAGTTCAACTGAACTAAGCAACAACAGCTATTAATATGATAACTGCTATCTTAAATGAGAAACCGTTGCCAATTCAGTGCTTTCAGCTCAAGTCTGATGATGGAGTTGGTCAATGATTAGAGAGTTTGCTTGTCACAGGTGCATATTTTGTAGTTTGTTATTGATGGCCCTGCGCTGAATCCCTGGATCTCTGCTAAAAGTGGCGTTAAACCCTGGGCGATCCACGTGATATAGTGTGACCTTATATCGTGCAAAGATCAGGCTTGTTAACCTCTGCTAGATAGTGTCCTTTTTTAGGTCCAGAATAAACCATAACGTTTGGTCTTAAAAACTATGTAGTATTATGTGAACGTCAGAGCTGTTCAGTGGGTTTGCAACAAATTCCTGGTTTAAATATGATTTCGGAAATTTCTTTTCTAATAGTAGTAATTTTCAACAAGTTCTTCAAGACTTTTTTATTGATGAAATCAATTCCTGATGGACACATTCCAATTTGATAACGCTTTAATTCCTGACAACAATATTGAATTTTCGAAATGTGAATGTAATTGCAGAAGCTCTAACATGTTCCTTCAAACTAAATCCATCGATTTTAGAAGACAATTTTTAAGGCTGTGATATCCACAAATGAGGTCATCTTGCTGTGAACGTAATGACATAAAGAGAAGGAAACTGGTTTTATTTTTCATTGGAAAGTACGATTTCAAAATTAATACAGACTAATAATATTACATAAATAATACTGAAGAGGCTGTAAAACTAACCATTCTTTGTGTAAAGCATAAATGTTATAATGCAATTACAATAGACTGTTTCATCAATGTCCGTTCATTGTTTTGTCATGACACACTTGGTAACGGGAAACAGAGCGACAGACCCCGAAAGAGGAACACTGTAACCGTAATTACCTATGTCAGTGTTGTGACCTCGCTCTGTGTTGGTATAAGTGAGGCAGCGGGGACACATTAAAGACATCAGATGCCTGAATACAGTCTTGGGATCTTGTCCCGAATTTCCACCAAAGATCGAAGTAACCGAGCTAGCGTTACTAGCTCTGATCGTGTCGTATGCGTCCATCCATCTCATCCACTGCATGTTGGAAGAATAACCCGGCAATGGCAATCCAGCGATGTCATGTTGCCTTAATACATCTGTTATCACGCTGAACCTGTACTCATCTGTGAAAAGTGGCATGTCTTCTCCCCTGAGCCCTAGATGCCATCTACGCTAAGCTGGGCTTGCCCTACGGTGACACGGAAGCAAAATTGAGAGTATGGCTGGACGCCATCGCCCGATGTATGCTACCTCAGACGAGTACATAAGGTTCTGTCACATGATATTCCAAACCTCCTTCTTCCAAGAAAAGTTCATTTAAACATAATCGACAAGAGCAGTATGAACAAAAAATGAACATTATATATTATTCATAAGTATATTTGTGAAAACAGTGTATTTTATCCAATTTTCAAATATTGGCGTACAATAAGTACAAATGTACAAGGGATTATCATGATCACAGTTCCTTTTCGACGCCAGTTCATGGTAAGAGTCATGTTGTAATTTTATAAAGTTACACGGTGGAGATCAGAGTAAGAATTGATTTTCTGGAAGAGGCGGCTAAAGGGATCGAAGGTAGGCTCAGTGACTTGGTTAATGCATGCCATCTTATGTCAGTGGATTGCCAGTCGAATAGCTACACACGGCCGCCATATAGCTGGAAAATTGGTGACTTAGGGGTTAACACCAAACACCCCGTTATAGTACAAGTAAGCATTGTAAGTCAGTTGTATACACCCGTACCTAAACGAAATTGTTTTGATAGTATAGTATGTAGCAAAGGTGTTTTCTGAAACAAACCCAGGTTTTCATTTAATTGGTATGAAAAGGCCACAGTAGTGGTTTGTGTCGTCTACCCATCTGTGTAAAGTCACGCTCGTTCCAGCCCAATCCTAACAGAGTGATCTGTGTGTCTGAATCATGTGTGTGCGTCTTCACTGCAGTAATGAATAATCTTGTTTCCAAACCTCTAATGTGTTTTGTTCTCTCAGACTACTCACTAGAGACACAACCTTAACGCCTGCATCTCTAACATCTTTACCCTGAATGGTCCCTTTGCTGCAGCGTAGATGTGATCAATATCAAGTAAGTATAAGGTGTTTCCCCTTAGGATTGTAACGAGAGAGTTTTATAGATAAATCTAACAGACTGAATCCCCGTACTGGAGACTACGTTTGTAAGTTATTTAGAACAGCAGTTTAGAACAAACAGATTTAGGATGTTTTTTAACCAAAGGATTTAACTCTAGCTCAGAAGTTGTTTGATCAAGGTTACTACATTCAAGGCCTCGGTAAAGCTTTTAAAAGGTTTCAGGGTAGACATGTGGATGACATTTCCAAATATATACTCGGCGTCATTTATAAAAGGTCAAGCTATTGGTAACACTATTTCTTAAAAGTTGTAAAATCTTCGTTACTGTTTGAAATATATACAACTGAATGTTTTTACAAACTCTCTTAACAGTATGGAAAAACACAGCCCGTTGAAATGTCATTATTACGTTCTTTAAACGTCCGATGCATTCTGTTACCATGGCACATTTTTTATTAAAGTTGTCAATATGGAAATCCAAATGCCATTTAATGTCAATGATTTGCACGTGCAAGTTGCTCTATCCATGGAAAGTGGAGGACAATACACATGCAATGAGACTTTTTCCCTGTCGTTCACTGTTCAGGTACCAGTTTGAAATCGCAGCGACCTGCAGTTCCTTCACCACTAACACCTAGTGCGTTAGAGATGGAGTAAACATCAGTAGTCTCGTGTGCTCTTCACAGATAAAAGCAGATTCAATTTGTCCTTCCATGATAGTCGTCCGAGGATTTATCGTCAGATTCACAACAGTCCGAGATGACAGGCACATAGTTAACACTGCGTCACGTTACAACTGACATCATGGCCGCTGGAATCAACGTCAATGGTCTCGTGTGCACTTCACAGATGAAAGCAGATTCACTTGGTCCTTCCAAGATGATAGGCACATAATTAACACTGCGTTACGTAACAGATTCATGAACGTAGCAGATCTTAAGACACGTCAATGTTAACAATGTAAGGATATCAACACACAGTGCCATTTTGAAAGTGGTCAAATGTAATCTATGTTTATATTTGGGATTACACTTTCTCAGTAAATTACAGATTCTTGCACTTTGGTGAGTTGAGTCAAGTCCGGGATTCGAAACCACCCCCTGTAAGGATATCCAGAAGCACGTTTAAGGGCAGCCAGACTCCGTGCAGGCCACCTGCAGTTCGTCCACCACTAAGACAGGTAGGTGCCTTTCAGATGAAGTAGACATCGTGGCCGCTGGAATCAACGTCAATGGTCTCGTGTACTCTTCACAGATGAAAGCAGATTCAATTTGTCCTTCCATGATGGTCTGCAGAGGTTGTATCGTCACATTTGAGAGCGAATGACAGATGCAGCTGTGGCCGCGTATAGCCGATTTGGCGGGGGATCGGTCATGGTTTGGGCAGGGATAACTCCTACTGGCCGTACTCCACTGCACGTGGTCGACGATAATCTTACCGGACAGCGTTATCGGGACGGGATTCTGGTTCTTATAGCAGTACCATTCCTGCAAGCTATGCATGGGTTTATGATCGAGCCTCTTTACTGCAAGACGACATTCCTAGACCTCATTGAACCAGGATTGTCACGGAAGCAGGGTGTAGAGCGGATGGAGTGTCCAGCATTCTCGCCAGACCTCAACCCAATTGAGCATGCCCGGGATGAACTCGGTCGACATGTGTACACACGTCACCCAGCACCAGTGGATCTCCCAGAACTCCGCAGAGCTCTAGTAGAGGAATGGAATGCGATTCCGCAAGCTTTCTATTTGAACTTGATAAGGCGCATGAGAACAAGGTGCACCTGTGTCTTGGACGCGCACGGAGGATACACAAGATATTGAATGACCGAGTGCTTCATGTTTTTCTTTTCTTTTTTCTTTTTTTTCCTTTCCTTGCTTTGGGTTTTTTACTGTATTTATTTTTGCTTTTTTTAGCTTTTTTTGTTGTTGGTGGTGGTTTTTGGGGGGGTTGGTCTATACAATTAATGTTTGCTAGTGCTGTTTGAACTTTTTGTCTGTATTTCACGATGTGTCACATTTGTCAACACATTAAACATTATGATGCCCTCTTAGTCCTATTATTTCTTAGAAACTTTCTTTATCTGGTGCTATATCAATGACGCCTAGTTTGCATCAGTGAAAAAAAGATGTCCGATGCAATTCCCTATTTTCACCATACGTTCCCGAATTATTTCAGGTGAACAATTGACTAGACTTAGCATATGTTTATGACGGGTGCCGCCGGTGGAGCAGAATACGCTGACCTGTTCGGGAACACCTAGTATCATCACTATTATATAAACACTTGCTCTGTCATCGTATCGCATGGTGACAACCACTGGTTTGTCTGGTCCAGAATCGATTGTTTACAAACAACACCGTACAGCTGTAATACTGCTGAAACAAGTACATGCGATATTGTGTGAATTGTACAATCCATCATGTGGATGTGGAAAGGGTTTTGTCGTTGCTATTGTGATTATAAACAGGTTTATGTCGCTTTAAATTTATGTTGTGCATAAACATAGTCACAAGTCGATTACAGTCGTAAGAGATGATATCTTGTCAGAATAGGAATTGAAATGATACTGTCTACATCAAGGGTTCTTTTCTACAATTTTCCAAATTCTACGGTTGGTGACAATCTGATAACGTTGCCGAAGAACAGGCCAAGCAGGATTTTCAAACATAAACATGTCATATGAGAATTTGTTTCTGTAACCATTGTACATGTATTTGCATCAGTTCCCAACAAGAGGCATTTGAGAGTCATTACTGGTTTATTGATTGTGAAGCCTCACTACACGATGGATAAAGTGTGTGTGTGTTAGTTGTACTTTCCATTTGAACCAAGTCACTGTCATCAATGTATCTCGCACAGTACATAAAAACATATTTGATGATGTTCAGAAAAATCCAAAGCCAGAATGGTAACCTCTGTTTTACCTGGACAGGTATACTGATAAAGTTTCAGTCGTGTTGGTTCTCGTTCCCCTCTAGAATTCTTCACCATAGTAAGATATTGGCCAAAAATGTTTGGTCATAAAATAATCATTTTTATTTTTAAAGATGTCACATAAAGAAGGCTCTTCTTTTTGAGTGATGATACTCTGTGCTAGTTATTCGATTCCTTGATATTAAGAATGATTTTCAAAAGCATCATATGACACTTGCCCAAAAAGTGTTTTGGTTTGTCACACACTTTCCCGAGTTTTTCAGGTGAACAAGTGACTTGCTAGTGTATGTATTTGTGATGAAAACCGTGGGAGGGGAAGGATACGCCCATCGTTTCGAATACCTGGTGCCATCATTGTTTGATACTGATTCCCAAACACAAATTT
Source organism: Haliotis laevigata (assembly GCA_008038995.1). Taxonomy (NCBI): domain Eukaryota; kingdom Metazoa; phylum Mollusca; class Gastropoda; order Lepetellida; family Haliotidae; genus Haliotis; species Haliotis laevigata. Next base: position 82,047 of record VKKT01002145.1, on the reverse strand, counting down.
ATAATATAAATGGTTTCTTACAAAGGAATTTCTTATGATTATGGAAAAAAATTATTGCTTTTATTCATGGCGGTCCTATGTAATAATATGTACACATGAGCAAGCCTTTCACACCAAACATCTAACTTTTCCTCTCATTTATGATCATTTCAGATATTCCTAACTCGCAAATGTAATAAAAGGAAAAGGCAACTTGTCAGCCATTTCGACATGTCTGATAATATTGATGCCAATACTAAAGTATTTCAAAGTTTTCTGCCACGTTATAATGTTTACTTGAGACCCCAAAAGCCTCCTTCAATGTCTCTGCTGACATGTTCATGCAAATAGTGTTTGAAAATGTGTCTTCGGACACAATAAAAACACCTATAATATATTTAGGGGATAACTGTACTGTGTTTGACGAATTGGGGACGTATACCGGTGGCTATATAGCCGCAAATTTAGTTATATCGGCGTTATATAACGTTAAATTTGCGGCTATATAACCACCGGTATACGTCCCCTATTCGTCAAACACAGTACAGTTATCCCCATTCTAATTCAACTCGTTTTACG
>VKKT01002145.1:47082-60296 GCA_008038995.1 Haliotis laevigata | reverse complement strand
CCGATTTAGCGCGGGTTTTTTCATCGCGTTATTTTTCAGTTTTATAAGTTAAATTTGCATTTGTGATGATTTGTTTCGGTAAGTCCATACCGAAAGGTATCATAATCTGCAAAGCTGTGTTTTACGTTGCATGTGACCTTTAATATCATACATTAGGAATACAACTTGTATTATGCGAGCATAATACATAAATTTTATTCCTAATATATGATATTAATGATACGGAAACACACGAGGTTAATAATCTCTTTATCTTATAATGTCATTCTTAAAATTATTCTTAAAAAACGAAGCAAATCGTACGTGAATTTTTTAAGAGAATCGAGCATTCGCGTAAGAATACTTAGTGGTACACCAAGGTGAAGGTCGTTTATGACGGTAGCATATGGTTGTGACTAGTCGCCGCTAATACAGTGCAAATATAACTCATACTTAAAATAAGATCTTTCTGTCTAAAAGGAAGAACAAATCTGGCAGGGTTTTCCCGGCAGTGTTTCTATTTTCATTGCGGGTAATCAACTCATCAATATCAGTTTCTGATACCTGACGGAATCGATTCGTCGTCTGTATTGTGATCGATAGATCGATCCTTGGATGGTGCCTTTCTAAGACGACTGCCTTTCAGTCGTGCCTCATTATGCGTACCTTCAATTTGTTCAAAAGTAAATTACTGCAGTAACGACTCCAGAAACTCTGTCATCAATTCTAACAGAATCACCAATTTTGAGTATGGGGGCAGCCATGTCTGTTTAACAAACAATGTAACCTCGCGACGACGTCATCAATGAAATGTTAACGTTTTAGTATTCGCATGGTGTGGAGGTTTGTGAAAGTTGTTCGTGGATGGACGTAATTTGCATAGTTATCAGATTTGGATACCAAGTCTATCAGATTGCTTTATTGCACCGATAACACCCTCCATTAGATAATAAATCATTTTATCATACAGATCTGAGTCTTAGAAACATTGTAGGACTCAATGACATTCCAGTCAAGGATCTTAGCTATTGGAGGTCACATGCGATTTTAATCTCAAGTAGTTCAACTAAATCTTGTTTTTGTTTCATTTGGCAATAGTTCATGTTAKAACATTGAATCTGAAAGAATCACATACAGTAACAAAATTTACATACTGCACCGAAGTGCATTCTGTTTAAACAAACAACACTGACCATGAAACACTGATCATGTTATACTATTACCTTTATCAGTATGTTCCCAAAACGTTTGTGCAATATATTCCACATTAAGGCTCTATATAATTTTATGTATCTGTAAACGATTGGCATAGAGCTATACACAATGGGGACGGGGAGCCTGAAAGTATGGTGGAAAAGCAACTGCGATGATATCGCACACAGAGAGCTATTACGAATTTATGATGTACGCACTTGGGCAGAAACCTTCAAGTCACTATATCACAATAAGTATTGCATTATCTCTAAAATTATTGCAATATATCGCAATATGAAAATCAGGGCAATTTCCAGCCCTACTGACTAAGTATATTCCAGGGGACGTAAAGACGACATTGTGATGAAAATTGTTTGAATCGAAAAATGAAATCTGTGAAGACACAAGGTGTTTACGAAAAAGATAAGTTTATCCTTTTTACCACCCGCCATTCACACAATTTGCATATAAAATTTACATTTGTTCCCTGTCTCTACTCCAGTAGAACTTGCGTTTTACGGACACACATTGTTTTCGTACATATCACATAATAAAGAAGTGTGCTTGTCGACAATGCAAGGCACATCCGTAAAATTTAATGTCCATTTAGTACAAATTAGCGCTACGAATGTTTCAGTACTTCAGGCCTACAACTGAACCTCAGCGGTATGATTGTCATTGAGCAATGGATGCTGCAGGGAACCAGGCACAGTCATCCTACAGTTCCCATTGTCGTCACAAATACGATTAATGTGTGGAGTGTAGGCGTTAGCGCCGAGATAAGCCCCATGTGGATCAGGATTCTAATATATTCATGGCTTAGAGAGTAATGGCTTTTCTCATAAGCACTTTCTCGTGTACTTCGGTGTGAAATATGTAGTTTAACAAACTAAATCCGTTCCTGGTGATAAGTGATGTCCCGACATTTTTCAATGTGTAATGGGATTGTATGTGAACGACTGAAAATGTAATTCCATTTCCAAATGAAGGCAGGTCATCGACTCCCCTTTACCCCTTCCACCATCGCATAATTTTAAGTGATTGTAAATACAGACATTTGCATTCTTGCTTATTCTTCGAAAAGAATGGAAACGAATGAAAAGTAACGCTTCACCTTGAACCAAGATATATTTCTGCTTATAATACATTTTGTTTGTTTGCAAATCACTTGGTTGTTTAATGCAGTACTCGGCAATATCCCAGCTATATGGCGGCGGTCTGTAATAAAATCGAGTCTGGACCAGATAATCCAGTGATCAATATCATGAGCATCGATCATTACATGTGACAACCAAGCCAATTAGCCTGACCACCGATCACTTTAGTCGCCTCTTACGATAAGCAGGTGTTGCTGAAGACCAAGTTTAACCGGATCCTCACGGGTTCTTACAGAATATTGAATGCCGATGAAGTTTGGTCAGCCTGTTATCAGCCACCTGCTTCGGGTTTCTCCCGCCCCGACCACAACATGTCGAAGGCATCGTAAGATATGAGTCCTATGTCGAATGAATCTTATATTATCATGATAATTCAAGAAAATTTAATTATGCTTTTGACTTGTTCACGTAGTGGATGTGGGCATATTGCAAGTTTTCTTTTGACAATTGATATGAAGTGCTGTCGGTACTAAATGATATATGATATATCTACATAATGAACTAGAATAATATAAACTTACAAATAATCATATAAATAATGGCATAAGTCATGTACAGGTGCAATTATTTACATGCATTCATGGTATGGTGTGGAGTTCAACAACAAAAAACAATGAATATAATAATATATGTAACAATAATGTATGCAATGTAAGTGAATAGTACCAACTATCCCCACAGTTAATATCAATGTATTTGTCACAATGGCTACATGTCCATGATGTTAATCACTGACTTGTCTGGTTCAGGGGCGATTATGTACATGACACAATCGGAATTAAACATCAAACAAAAATAATACGTAAGGTAATGTGAATAAATAGAACCAAATGCCCCCACAGTCAATGTCAATGTATTCAGCAATGCTTCCATAAATCGGCGCACAAACCATTTGAAAGATGAATTCTAATGCATTGCCTCAATGTCACCGACCACAAAACATTCACATTTGACTGAAATAGACATTGTTTGAAATATGAAATAACATAACTATTCTCTCTTGACTAAACCCTAGTCTGATAACGTCATTTTCCACCCAAACACATTTAGCATACAAAAAGGTAAACTTTATCGAAAACACTTAAAAAGCAGATTCCAGTTTCCAAATTCAACTTGAGGTATGAATCCCTATTTCTTCCTTAAGATGCAGCCACACTAACGCGTACACGTTTACTAATCTGATATACTTAGGACAAGGCAAAACAACGTCTACGACAAACCCTTTGTTCAGAATCACGTCTTCTGCTGCAATGAATACAGAAGGGTAGATATGCCGAGTTGATCTTCTCTAAGAAAGAAACTACGTGTGCCCTGTATTGATCCGTGTCACATCTGTATGATAATCACTATTTGTCGTGTTGATTAATGGTAGTGATACAGGCCTCTGGCAATACTAAATATTCAAGGCTAGATTGATCTCATAGCCATTCATATTAGCCGTAGAATGTCAGAGTACCTACATTCAAGAAATAAACCAAACCCTTCTACTGAAGCCAGAAACAAGACCGTACGCCAGACATTAATACAGAATGGAGTTACGAAACCCATTTGTATGTAATTGTGAATGAATACTTTCATACATGAGAACAAAAGCTAGTTGAAGTCATCTTATCAACATATATGTTTCCTATGATTTGTTTCCTAGCCTTGATTCCTCTAGTGTTAAAATGTCGGCTTGCCCTAAAAAATCTTCACGACCTGCCTTCCATGTTTTCGTTCATACTGCCCGTGTACCGAAAACTGTCATTAGCTTCTTTCGAACAATTGTAAAGCTAATGCAATCCAATATGGTGCCTTTAGCAATGCTGTACTTCTTTGAAACCTAAGCCATGCAAACATGTAAGTGCTTGTCCGCTGAATCCTCTAATAGTACATGAAACGAAGTCCTATAAAATCTTATATTTAGTTTCATATAATGACATGAACGAACAGGACTAATTAATGTCATTAGAAATTAGACCCTTCTAGTGTTAGAACTAATACCTCATCGATAGCATAAAGCTCTAATTTCATTCAGTGGTAATGTATCTTTGCATTTTCTAAACCGATCATACAATGTCACTATCGCTGATATATGAACTTTGAAAAATCATGTTTCACAAAGCACCTATTTGTCCTATCAGGAGAAGCTTAAGGATAAAATAAATGACTATTACCTTTAAACCTAGGGCTTCATTTTGTGCAAATGGACTTTTTTACAATAATGTGGTGTTTTCTCAAAACATGATGAAATGCAAGATACCGTGGAGTTTGCAAACTATATCATGCAGTTGAATAACAAACACTGATAAGATTCAAGTAAACAAGACAAGACGCTGAACCATCACACAAAGCTAATCTATGTAGCATTTGTATGATATGCAAGGCACGCATGATGGCAACTTACACTGATCTTATAAGCATTAAGCATTGGCGGTTCTGGCTTCCTAAGCGTGCTATACAGTATTTACAGAAGCTTGTGTAATTCGTGTCTGTGGTCTCGCCGTCTATCCAATGTTTCATCCCTCCTCTCAGTATAGAAATGCAAGTCTTGGAATAAAAGGTATTAGTGTCTGTCTGGAGCAAGAATTAATTCCAGTTGAAGGATCTGTTGCTCCACAGACTGTGGATAGCCAACCCGTGTGAGATAGCCAGGAAAACAAACCCGCGATTCAATAGTTTAGATGCTACGAACTGTACAACACTGTTGTGAGCATAGACCTTCGTGACACACACCTCATTCATGTCAGGTAAAAAGACTGATGTTAACTGTAAAGTGGAATCCCTCTCAACCGGCAGTCCTCCAATCCGGCATGCTGTCAATATTGGAACTTGAAGATCGTTCTCAGGTTGAAAAGGGAAAAGTTCTCTAAACCGACACGCCCTATACACGGCAGTTTTTGCCCTGTTAAGAGGCCTTACAATGTATTTATCTTGGTAGACTTGTGTCAGGAAATTTATTGTTAATAACGTTGGTTGGAGAACTATATTTTCAAAAAAAAGATTTCAAAAACAATTCAAAAAAAAGTTTGAAAATGTGAATATCTTCTTAAAACAATATGTACGATGCTTACTTGAAGAATAACCTGCGCCAATTACGGATTATCCTTTCAGTGTGAATGATCATGAATACTGTAATATGTTTATTGACAAGAAACGAAGTAATACTAACTTCATTAGATATCTTCATAGATAACAGACGTTTTTGTATGTCTATACATCTGACAGAAGAATCAAAACTCTGTGTCTCTCTCACTCATAAATTTGGAACAATCTGTATATGGCAAATCTGTGAAAATTGAAAATTAAAACAAAATCTGCATTTTAAACTATGGATTCGGATTTGGTGTGGCATAACCTTTTACTGTCATGATATCGATACCCATTATATTCGATACATCTTAACATACAATCCAACTCTCTCTTCTCATTGTCGAAATTGCAATACATCATACAACATTTAATGTATTTCCATACATCCAACAAAACTCTCTCCTATGATTGCCGACAATATAGATTGGGTTGCCAGTAGCATTTATTGAGTTGATTGCTTGGCACTGTACCCCGATTGAATGGGATTTTGTTTATAATATGGATCGTTGATTTGTTGTTCTGCGTCCGTAGCTCAAGAATATATTCTCCCCTGAATCAGAAATTTTATTACACCCCTGACGTGCGTTATGTTTGTGGCTTATATTTAGAAACCTTATTCTTCTACATTTTGCGATATATTTGTTGTTGCCAAGAGCTTGTTGTAAAGTGCATGTATGAACCTGAAAGTCAGAAGGTAGCTACCACGTGGCACATGACTGGTTTACTACCCTGGTAATCCCCTCACTGAACTTTCCGTCTACCCATACAATTGCTGTTCATACATCCAGTGTAGATACGTTTCAGGCGGACACAGGTTTTGATAAGATAAATGCGCATTCCAGGTCAAGGTTTTGTTCAGAAACGTCATGAGAACTTCTAACATTTCCAACATCCCTCGTCTGTCAGTCAGCGTTGATGTAGCACTTCATACTGCACTGCCCCATATGTAACTAATATACTGATCTACTTCCTGTGGTACTGAGCTAACTAGCTGCCTTTAGATCTTGTCGACTGTCATGTCAGAGAGTGGTGTTCGTTATCTTCGGTAAGGGACGATGTTTGCCGGCCGCTGTGCTCCTTACATTCCATGATCTCGCATTAGGTTTTTATATCTTGTACAGTGAGCTACCCATTCATAAAATATTCTTCTTCTCCACCTCCATCTCCGGTAATAGTGGTTATATATTGCTTGGCTTATGATATTGAATATTTGCTTATGCTTTTGGTGTTATTGGAGCCTCGACCCCTCAGATAGCCTGTTTTCAGTTATTCCGCTCCGAATAATAAAACGGATTTTTTACCATATTTTCTTCATTCTTCAACACCATGATCTGATGGACTCTGATCCGTGCCGATACGTTAGCATGTTCCTATCAACAATGTATTTGGTCCGATGTAATGTACAATAGGCATTCACCACGAGTCAACATTTATGGTCAATAACATTGTAATGCCATCAAACCTATCATCTTTATCTGAACTTCTGCTCTAATTTGTTGCCTGAGAGCGTTTTATATCAATGTGTGTTTTGCTGAGCTCAACTGTTGCCGCACAGTTTCAGTGATTGCCGACCCTGGCAGTATAAGGGTATGTTTAGCCATGTTCATGTTTAAATCCCTCCAGGTATCAGATGAAAACAGTATCCATGCTAGATACCATACATGAAAGTGTCCATTATTATCAACATCCGTAGGACAATGAACTCAAGCAATCACAGTCAAAGGCAGTACAGCTCATAATTTATTTCGGAATGTTGTTGGCCAGTGATATTTGGAGGTTATTGTCCTCAAACCATCGCACTTGAGATCCAATATCTTGGGCCAGATTCCTCCGTCAAATTAATGTCCATCTCTTAGTGCTCGATGTCCAATTTTTCAGAGGTCAATCTCCGGTTTCAAAGAACTGAGATTAATATGCTTCACAGAGTCACTAATTAGTGTCTAGATATTCGTCCAATCATATACACCCGTGTACGACCGTATTTGCACATACGGCTTGGAAACAACAATCGATATTTCTAAAAATAAGAAAACACTTTGTTCGTTTACAATGACACAAGATGGGCGTTTTCTAAAAACATCATAACTAAGAGTGTAGCTGCCACAGGATGATCGTGGATTTTCAGGACTATGTCAACATTCTTTCCAGGTCACAGAAAGTATACTGGGTCAGGAAATAATGCATATGAAAAGGACAAAACAAACTCCCTCTCAGTTAAGCCTAGATAAGGAACTCAAACAGCTAACAGCAAGATAAATTCTCATGTTCGCCGACCACCAACATCCTACAAAACATTGTTTAAATATGAAACAACGTAATTGCTCTGTCTGGACTAAGTCCTTGTCTGACGCCTGATAACCTCATTATCCACCCAAACACAGCCAGCATACAAAAAGGTAACCTCTGTCTAAAACACGACAGATACAGAACCATTACTGCTATTGACAACGTCAGGTAATCATCCTTAGTCTATCCACCAGATGCGGCGACATTAACATCCACACTTTCAGTAATCGGGGTTATATTTAGGACCAGGAACAATAACGTCTGGGACAAACCCTTTATGCGGTACATAGAATACAGCAGGGTTGAAGTGTGGAGTTAAACTTCTCAAACGAAGAAAGTACATGTGCTCTGATTTTACTGAGTCACTTCTATATGATAACCATTGTTCATCGTGTTGATTAATTGTTGGTTGGTTTGGTTGATTTGTTGTTTAACGCCGCACTCAGAAATATTCCAGCTATATGGCGGCGGAGTCTGGACCAGACAATCCGGTGATGAACCGCGTGAGCATCGAACTACGCAAATGGGATACAATGACATGTGTCAAACAAGTTAGTGAGTCTGACCAACCAACCCCGTTAGTTGCCTCTTACAAGCATGGGTTGCTGAAGACCAATTCTCACCCGAATCTTCACGGGTCTGTTGATTTATGGCAGTGATAGAGACCCCTGGCAGTGATAGAGACCCCTGGCAGAGGAATATTCAAGGCTTTATTGATCTCACAGTCATATATATTAGCCTTAGAATGTTATGGTGATGAAACTTTATTCAAGAACTCAAACGTTCTGATAAAGTTGGAACGAAGATTGTACCCTGTCAGAAATATATTTTTAATGTGCTTGTCGAATTTACGAAAATGAATTTTCACCAGTTTAGTTTCCAAAGAAATAATTGTAAATGCATCCTACTTTTCCTAGAGAAGGTGAAATAATTGCTGACGTCTGACCTGTCCTGCAGCTTTACGAGGAATAATCCCCATCGTGGTCATTTCAAAAACTGTAGGACCTGCGGATGCTTGTCACATATCATACATAACGAGTTAAGGCAAAATACACAAAATATACGCTTTTCCTTCACATTTGAAATTCTAGCAACAGTTTTCATCTCTGTGTTTGGCCGGCAGTCTGAAAATAAATGACTCGAAATCAGGACCAACCAACTGCTCATCCAAATGCTTTTCTGTTTTGTTAGTGCTGGGATGAAGGCTGTAGATAGGCAAGTGAAACGCCACACTAAGACTAAGCGCTAGGTGTTAACTGCTTTCTTTCTTTACATTCCATTTATTAATAATTCTATACTATCATTTGGTAAAGAGCAATGAGACATTTTAATGACCGAGGTGTCACTTAGTGACCGTAAGATCGATTCACTTCATTTTGATTTCGCTGCTACTTTTGCTTGTAGTGCAATCTGTGTCATGCATTCAAGATCTGGAAATTTGACAACAAACGATTTAGTTTTTAAGACAGTTTTCTTTCTTTTCCTGGCGCAGTTTCCCCGTATCATCCCTAAATGGTTTTTGGTTGACGAGGTAATTGTCTCCTGTCACTATCAAGGACATGATGAATTTTTTTTTATTTTGAGGACGACTTCACTTGTCGTTCTTTCGTCTGTTTCCCTTTTTTAAATCTTGGTCAATCATCTGTGATTATACGTATGACCTAGGTTAAAATCTGCTTAACTGAGAGTCCTTGCCCTTTAAGCAAGCATAGAATGTAGAGACTTTCAAAGCGCGTTGTGTAGTATTTATAGAGAGTGCGTAATTCGTGTCTGCAGTTGCACCGTCTATCCAATGTCTCGCCCTTTCTCTGATGAAACCATTAGCTATATTATATTGGGTATTGAAACCGTTATATAGGCTAGACCACAAATATATCCTTCTTGAGAATTGTAACCTGTTGTGCCTAATCATTGGGACGACAACACGATGGTATAGATTATTTCCTGTGCGCCAGCAGTTATAGGATGTTTATACCTAGAACCAGACCCGAGATAAGTTCAGTGCTCGTTGTGAAATACACCAGTCAGAAACGAGATTCTTGTGGCACATTGATGGGGCACTGACAAGCCAAAGTTTGTTTTTTCGGAGGTGGTTTTTGTTCGGGACGGGGGTGGGGGTGGTGGGGGTGGGGTGGATATGGCTTTTGGGGGGTATTGGTTTTTTAGTTTTTTTCTCTTTGGGGGTGCCTTTTCACACAACACAATGACGTCAATGTTTTCGGTGACATTTTCTGCTTGCTCTACTGTCGCACCGGGAATAATTTGTCGCACGCATTTTCCTATCCATATTGTATGTTTTGGTTATCAGTTGTTCTGTTTACAAATTGCACGATTCAGTAATCAGGTAATACCAATGTCTTAACAAACTGTTACAATGGCCATTCTAGTTTTATTAACTACTGCTCTGATTCTCTGGATGTGTGTGTGTTTTCAGTCACGTGACGGTGATGATAGGTGGCCATTGTCCAACCTACCAAAGATCCCATTGTTCGAGGTTAGATTTTAATGTTCTATGCGTTTTATCAACAACAATCTAATTTTCTAAACACCCTTCACAACAACTATGACACAATATTAATTTTTCTTTCATTTCTTGCATGTTTAGTTTTGACTTTTTACCCATCCCATGACAAAGTAACATCGTCTTGAATCAAATAAACAAGTTATTTATAAATTTACATGCGCAGTCTTGCTGAATTACGCAAAAGGGGAATATTTAGTATAAATATAATATTTTCGCACTGCTTCTGCATCAAATAGAATGCATTCCCAAAGGAGACTAACAATTAAAATGTTGACATGAGATTGTTTCATATCATCCTACTGATAATGCTTATATGTTTTTCCCATTCTAATCCCATATGCTTATCTGAATGTGAACACTTGCACACGTATGTAAATATGATACGTCACCGATCGAGAATAATCAGTTTTGGTTATCTGTATAAATATGTTCCATTGTACGTAAATGGTAAAATAGTGGTGAAAATTATATGAATGGATCACTGAAAAAGATGATATTATACCAGGTTTTGGCGTAAACACTGAGCATGTCCTTCTCGACTATTGGCACTGGAAAAATTAGATAATACACGAAATATCGACATTTCCTTCCGTATGTTTTAAGTAAATTGTACTTTAACCTTGTGACTAAATGGCAGGAGATAATTTAGTGATATTTTCTACGCATTGCATCCCTATGTTTCTGTGTTCCGTGTTGACGGCCATTATCCTGCTGTAGCGTGACATTTCCTCCTTGCACTTAGAACTTTCAAAATGACCTTAAACATGCCCTGGTCTCCTATCAGCGCACCCCAACCAGAGCAGTGTGCTTACTGCGGCATCAAACAACATTGAACTCAGTTAATCACATACATAATTGGATATTTCTTTGATTGTAACTTTTTATTTACTTTCTGCTTTTGTTTGGCTTAACTGAATTATCCGTGTATGTGAATCCCGAGGCAATGTGCACACTGCCCCAACCTCCTCAATTATTCCTTTTTTTCCATTCCAAGGGAACTACAGCTGTTTGTTACCATTATCATCGGATGCACATTGAAATAGATTTGTGACAGTAATTGGCACTTACAAATATCATCTGCTGTTTTACGAGCACTCAAGCTTGATTGCATTTATGTGTCATGGTAATAAATGCTCATTACCCCACAAAATCGAATCATGCATAGCCGGTATTTTTCTCTGGTCGTGCCGTCTTCCAATGCTAATACTGTATCACGACTTGATACACGGATAAGCGTCATGTAAACTAAATGAAAGCTTCAACTTCCTTTTTACCCTTCCTAAATTGTAACTACAACACGTTCTGAACTAGTGTCGTGAAAATCCATACAGAATCACACATGAACAACTACGATTGTGTGTCAAGGTGACGGAAACAGGTCGGAAGGAAGTGGGGCACATGCCATGCCTCCGGTCGCCTGCAGACATTCCAAAGGATCCCAATGCATTCAAATATCATTTGTGAACATTTCTCTATCACAATATACAACGGCAATAATGAACAGGGAAAGTTCGATAAAAAGCATTAGGATTCAAAATTCGGTCGGGGCAGATGTCACATGGAGAGCAAGAATTGACCTGGATCTCAGCAGGAGTAAGTTGTAATCATATGTAAATACAGTTAGATGAAATTGATAGCCGCAGATTTTATCAGAATCTGGGTGGTCAGGTTCACTAGCAGAGTTGACCCTATTATGAGAGTGGTTTCCTGGTTATCACAAATAGTGATCGTCCTGAACCAAATTCAAATATATCTGAATCTGTAAAAGAGCAAGTCATGTAAAACGGTCTTAATGGTTCCTCACAATAAAGAAGTTGACATCCATAAATTCTCAGCTTTTTTGTGTATCACCTCTAAATGCCGTTCACAGTTTTTAACACTTTACTTGGATATCTATTCAGGAATATATCTAAGAAGTGTAAAGAAAATGGCAGTGTTCTGCTACTTTCTTTGTCGTTATAACTGTGTAAGCACCGAAAAGAACCCCTTCGTATGTCAAATCGTACGAGTAATAAAGTTATGTACACTTTAACTTTAATGATCTTCATCAAGAATCGCCTTAGAATGGGTCTTCAGCAATCCATTCTTGACGTAATAGTGAGTATGGTTGTACGCCGTTTTTAGCAATATTCCAGCAATATCACGGCGGTGAATACCAGACGTGGGCTTCACTCATTGTACCTATGTGGGGAATCGAACCCGGGTGTTCTGCGTGACGAGCAAACGCTTTAACCATTAGGCTACCCCACCGCCCCTTTGACGTAAGAGGTGAATTGGATGATCAGGCTCTGTGTAAGGGTTGATATTTGTGTTAGGTTTATGCTCATGATGTCAATCACTGAATTGCCTCTGGCCCACATACGACTATTTACAGACCGTAGTCAAGAAGCTGGAATGTTAGTGATTGCGATAAACGTTAAAACATGTTTATTATTAGTAGACATGGGAATATATGCATAACACCAAACTACCCTTGAAACAAACGGTTTCTCAGTGGTTTTCACGTCTCCTTGGTATGGTTATCAACAGAAAAAAAGTCTACCAAAACCCTTCTGTGCGAATGGTGTTAAAATCGGTCATTTCTATAGCATGGTATCAAGCAGCAGCCAGCAGCAAGTGATACAGATGAAGAACAAGTTGTTAGGTGAGTAGTATCCACTGCTTGTGTCCACATGAAGTCTTCTTCCAGCTCATAATGTCAATTTGATAGAAATGATAATTATTGAGATATGAAACAAATGCTGTATGATATTACATGTATAAGTAAATCCATCTCACTGAATGTGTTGTCTACAATGTCAATATGACCCTCAAAAGCATATCTACATCGAATAATTAGTAATCCATAATAAAACTTACGATAATAGTTGTTAAATATCAAACAAACAAGATTCACATCAATTGTCATTGAGGAAATTGCAATATAATACTTAATTTCAAAGAGTGAGTGAGTTTTAGTTTTACGCCGCTTTTAGCAATATTCCAGCAATATCACGGCGGGG
>VKKT01002144.1:22767-32826 GCA_008038995.1 Haliotis laevigata | reverse complement strand
ACATTAGCATGCAAGAAATGTTTAAGATTAGCATTTAGAAAGTCTCTAAAACATCGTTCGGTGAAAGGAAAATCGAAAATATTGTCCTTGCGTTACTCCAATTCCACACTTAACCAAGTGTCAAACTGCTTTCATTGTTGGATTCAGTGAGTGAGTGAGTTTAGTTTTACGCCGCACTCAGCAATATTCCAGCTATATGGCGGCGGTCCGTAAATAATCGAATGTGGACCAGACAATCCAATGATCAACATCATTAGCATCGATCTACGCAATTGGGAACCGATGACCTGTGTCAACTAAAGTCAGCGAGCCTGACCACCCAATGCAGTTAGCCGCCTCTTATGACAAGCATGAAGATCAATTCTAACCCGGATCTTCACGGGTCTTGTCGGATTCAAATAAAGCAGGTGGTGAAATGACTGACTTAAAGAATGACTGAAATTTAATTTAAATCGAAATATCTCAAAGCTTATCCAAATAATCTGACGGTATGTTAAAGTATTCTTGTAGATGAGGGGGCAAATGAACCTCGTAATGGACGGTCACTCACTGCAGACAGGAAAGCCTACTTTCATTTTCTTATGTTCCCTATCTTCCAGTCAGTCTACTTCTGATTGTCTCAGTGTTGTAGGATGAAGTGAGGTAAGGTGAGGTGGTGGCTTTAACTATGAGTGAGTGAGTGTTCCATTACCTTCACAAAAGCAATATCTCGGCGAGAGGACACAAAAAAGAGGACTTTTGTTGATGTCATTCCCACATGTAAATGCTTCCTTTTCTACGTTTTAAGGAATGATTTACACCTGCCGTATTGTTAAGCCTACTTTCGATTGGTCCAGAGGCCACAGATCAGGGTTAGAATTGGTCTTCAGCAACCCATGCTTGCCGTAAGAGGCGACTAACGGGATCGGGTGGTCAGGCTTGCTGACTTGGTTGACACATGTCATCGTATCCCAAATGCGTAGATCGATGTTCATGCTGTTAATCAGTGGTTTGTCTGGTTCAGACTCGATTATTTACAAACCGCCGCCATATTGCTGGAATGTTGCTTAGAGCGGCGTTAAACAACAAACAAATGGGGAATGTACACAAGGGAAGTGGAATGAGGGATTATCTGTTTCTTATTAAATCAAGCTGTAGCACACACAGATACGCACGCATGCACGCACACACACACACTTGCAGTAAAGTCGAACAGCGACCCAGTGATCACACTGCCATCTACCATTCAGTCCACGGATACCCAGCTGTCTGGTACAAACCTCGCCGGTACGGCACAGCACCTGCCTGGACATGTGACCACCGGTCGATGGTGTTCCTGAAACAATCACAAAAGAACCAAAGCATTTTAAAAGCATCAGTCTTAAAACGGATCTCATCACTGCAATGGATATTCCGATCGAAACAAGGGCCATTGTCACATTTAACTGTCTGTGATATACGTGCACTTACCGAGGTAATGCACAGGTGTTAGACTTGCACTAGTCGCTAAGGCTATAAGATATACGTAGATTTTATGCATAATCTGTGAGTGAGTGAGTATGGTTTAACGCCGCTATTAGCGATATTCCAGCGATATCACGGAAGGGGTCACCAGAAATGGGCTTCACATATTGTACCCACGTGAAGAAGCCAGGTTTCAGCGTGACGAGCGGACGCTTTAAACGTTAATTAGGCTACCTCACCGCCCGTATAATATGAACAAGTTGTACCTATAAAAGAAAAGTGTCCTTTGTAATCAGTTCGTGAATATGGTTTTAAGCCGCTTTTAGCAGTATTTAGCAATATCACGTCCTGGGACACCAGAAATGGGTTCATGCACCCATTTGGAAATCGAACCCGGGTCGTCGGCGTGACGAGCGAACGCATTAACCACTAGGCTACCTCACCACCCCTATCCAGAAAGCTTCGAGGGAACAAGAAGTGAGGACTTCAACGTTGAGTTCAATCCAATTTCACTTATTTAGCCACGAGCTCCTTATATAAGCAGACACGGACAGGAAGATGGTGGCGGGGGAATAGGTGGGGCGTGGAGTGAGGGTGGGGGTGAGGGGTTGGAACGGGGTGTGTTATAGACACTCCAGCTGTTAATATCATGTTCCAAACATGCATCAGGTCTGTATAACTCTGGACTTCAAAAGGTTGTAAAGTCCGCTTATCAAGCCCGACCAATATAAGAAAAGAATTCCTATATAATCCATGGACGTATCAGTCAGTAGAGACTTAGAGCAAGGCTACAGACAGGTATATAATATTATATATCCAACCTGAATGGGAGTAGGCTTATCAGGCTGATATCTCCTGCAGCGTTACATCCGGGTTATTCCCACGCTTCCAACAACAGGAAGTATTGCCTGTATGTCCACCCTTACAGTTCTACCCCTAACTTCAGCCTAAACAACCCTCTTTTATAGAATGGTTTGACGATTCCCTTGTCATATAATCTATGAATATTTATTGCTCGGCGTGTTTGTCCGCTGAGTATTCTACAGCCTTCCTGTTTATTATCTTTCAATATTTACGAGTACTGAATACCCGACATTCAGTATATTCTCAGCTTATCACTGTTTTATTGTTTGTCTATCTTAAAGCTGTCGGTGTCATATGTGGCCCTGGGGTGTTGCTGGTCATTTAGAGTCAATGAGTGAGTGAGTTTAAAATCAACGTCAAATCGGCACTATTTCAGCCATATCGCAAGAATTTGAATATAAATACTTAATGTTTTAGGGATAGAAAACCTGTCATGGATTGACAGTAAAATAACTAGATAACATTTAAAAGAATTGCTAAGCAACACTACATTGTAAAAGTGGGCTATAGATCGCCAGCAACTGAAGGCAGATCACCAGAGATCATGGGGACGTACAGTACATTTTTACCTGCATGGACCCTAGCTGGAGATGGATTTACACCACCCCCTCAGTCACTGGCTATAATTGATGAGTTTAGCCAAAATTTAGCCAAATTACGAATATGCTGCAATTAAAATTCTGCCAGGATATAAATACTTCAAATGGTGTGGAATTTACATGCCCTCTTAGGGGAGACAATTATTTCACATTTACCCCCCAAGAGGGTATATCCACTATAGTTATTCATAAGAACTACCAATTTATACAATATTTGTATATACACCATATACACTTATGAATCAGTTCAATCTTATTTAAAAATCCAAGAATTAAGTGAGAGCTAAAGTTGTTAAAAAGATCTTTAATGAAGTTGATAGAATGTGTGAGCCAACGTCAGCATTCCCTGTCGACGTGAAGCGTTGCTGGGTGTAACATGATATGACTGTAATACACTGATTGTCGTCACTCGGCTGCGGCACAAAACTACATTCACACACTTGGTAATCAGAAAATGACGATGTTCAATGTCCATGGGATGATGTACAAAATGAGAATCCTTTAGAAATTGATGTGACAGTCATCAGATTAGCCTTGCTCCAAGGCTGTACTGAATGCTAAGGCCATAAATGTATAGCAATTCTATCCTTTAAATAGTGAGTGAGTAAGTTTAGTTTTACGCCGCACTCAGCAATATTCCAGCTATACGGAGGCGGTATGTAAGTAATCGAGTCTGGATCAGACAATCTAGTGATCAACATCATGAGCATCGATCTACGCAATTGGGATTCGATGACAACCCAGTCAGCGAGTCTGACCACCCGATCCAGTTAGTCGCCTCTTACAAGCATGGGCTACTGAAGACCAATTGTCGTCTGTAAGAAGGAAAATGAAATTATAATTTAAACTAATAATTTTAACCTTATGGACTTATGCAAGTCTATCATCAGATATGATAACATGAATCGTAGTTTGCCTTGTGTTKGGCTTATACAACGCTGAATTTATACATAATGCCAAATTGTGTCATAAAACTGATTTGAAAAATAATCTGGAATCGTTATATTGATACTTCAATAGGAACAGGTCTTCGACTCATGCTGAATGTAAAGAAATAAAAACGTATGGTGAAACATGCACGTGTGGCCACGCACGTGCTCTAGGTTACATATTCTTATGAAGTATTAACCCGTCGCTCTGTGGCTCGAATGACGCGAGTGCGAATTTTATATTTCAACTTACTGACTTTTACTTGGGGGAATAATAATTTTCGTCCAAATATGCCAGGTTTTAGAACTTGAAAATGGCAGAAGCATAACATTTGACAGTGTCCGGGTTAGAAAATAACTACTCTTCAACCATTTGAACATTTTCAAACCATTGCTTCAAAGTTTTGCCGCAACAGTAAATATGGATAGTGACACAGGGCAAAAATGATCACGACATCATCACTGGCCCTTACAGAAAGTTCGTGAATCCGAAAAGATGTGATGCAATTTCTTTTAAGATAGTAAAGAACTAAAACTATGTTTGATGGTGGGTAAAATATAACGTACATGAAATGGTTAATCGATGACGACGCATTTCATTGTTTGATTTGTTATCATAGCAGTGTTTTGTACTTGAAGTTTGAAGTGGTTTGGCGACTAATATTAGGACCTAATTTCAAATTTTCATGTCGGACGTTTAAACTGTAATGATTATTCTTTGTGAAATCCCACGCTTTCTCAGGAATATATTCCCCAATTCTTGCAACCTCGAGTGAATATTTGAACCTTCAATGCCAAAGGTGCAACAATGTAGGTGATGACACAGTTGCCAAGGTGACCTTGTTTACTTTCATTGCTGTAACCTTGACGAAAACACCTGGAAAGTATTTATTCTACAGATTCTTCGTCACTGTAATTCTATTGTTCCCATGGCGTAAAGATAACATCACCGACAACCTGAAAATGTTATTTCCTAATTTAATGGCAAATAAGACATAACCATCCCTCACGGAGTTTACAAAAGTTAAAACTTAAAGTGATGATTATATGGTACAGAGCATCAACGCCCCATTTACCACGGGTTTCGCGTCCAACGGGAACACAGCCTAATTGTATGTTTTTCTCTTAACGGGAAGATAAATAAAATCTTTGTAAGCTTGAAAATATGACCGTTGCCCTTTTAAGCTAATTATATGCATATAAATCACACGAAGACGTTCTCAGCGATAAACCATATCCAAACAGTCTCCTTTCAATGAGGAGATTTGATGACTGCATTAACATGTCGGCAACGATCAGCGCCACTTAGGGCTTGACAAATCACATTCCACGACACAATCAGGGAACCAATCAAAACAACAGTTACATACCTATCATATTTCGTGATAAAGGGGGTGATTTATTACCCGTTGGATAGTTCAAACCCATCTTAAAAAGCGCGAAATCCTTTGTGAGTCCGTGAGATAGCGTTGTGTACGAAAACATTCTGAGATCTCCACACCGTCAAAGAAGGACAACGCTGGGTGTCAGTTTGTAAACTGGTTTGGGGGGACATTGAGGGGACATTCTTGACCGTTAGACAGTAGTGGACAGGGTTTACCGCTGTCACTCCAAGGCCGATGAGGCTCCAATTTGCGAGACAGTACCCACCGTGGGCTGTCTCCTAAACCAACGTTTATTTACTGAAAATATGTAATTTTGATTGAAACAAATAATTTTGTATTTTGTTTTTAGTAATATATCGAATTCTCTTTTAACATCTCACCTCAGGCTATCATTTAACATCGGCATACGCTAACGCTGTGTCTCTGACTATATATACTTTTCAAATAAATAATATGTATCTCCTTTTACATTGAAACGGAGCTCCAGTGAGTTCGGAAATCAGAACCTACGGAAATCTAGACTTGCTTTATTTAGGACTATTGAATTACATAAATGGCTGGGTGGCAGGAAATTAATCTGGTTCGAGGTCTGTGAGATAGATTGTCTCCCTGACTCCAGAGAATATATTATGACATGACTTCAGCCTGACAAGACTTGACACGTGTAGATGGCTGGCCTCAGCGCCAAAAAATAACCATTGCTCTGTGCTCCATTTTATGTTAAATGTTGAAAGTTTTTGAAGAAGAGAACTAAATATTCTGGAACTGTAGTTACTGAAGACGTACCCATAGTTTAATCCCTGCAACCTCTGCTACGCTTATTCGTGTATACTAGTCCTACAAGTTGTTCATGACTAGTTCATACTACATGTACTAATAGCCCTTCTGTACTATACTAGTCCTACTGACCCTACTAGTCTAGGGCTTCAGTCAAAACATTGATTGAACAAGCCTCGTTTCCTGCTGACTGGGTTCAGTCCTATTGCGCAACTTAGTGCAATAACCAGTCCAGAATTTTTAGACCAACTAATTCAACTGGATATATAAATATTTATCAGCATCATTTGATACATCTAATCACTAGTCTTGTATATTGCAACACTATGCTCCTTCTAATCTTTGCAAACACGTCGTGCCGCGTGCTCTGTCTCGGTTTGCTTGAATCGGAATATGTGTTCATTATATAAAGCCCAAACCTTTATAGAAGTTAATACCAGACCAAATTCTATGCTATGTGACATCTATAAGCATCGTGGAATAAGAAACAGAATGCAACTGAAAGTCTAGATTAATTTGGTAAAACCAGATCGCCAGTAACGAAGCATTTAATTGCCTCCGTTTGGATTTTATCATTTATATCGTAGACATATAAAGAACACCCTTTCATATCTTGCAGTAAATATTCAGATGTACGACACTCCTTATTTAACTCCCTCTCCTCTCAAACTGATATTACTTGCAAAGTCTTACCACCACAGAAACATTTAGCCTCCTGTTTACAAGTAATGAACCAGATAGAATAGAAACAATCTGCTACCATATATACATTTTGAAACAAATCTAGAAGATCTCTAGATAATCCAAGGTCATTATTCAAATTTGTATTAGTATATATATTGTTACTCTGACGTATTATATATCTGGTTTATGTAGTTTATAGAAAATTGTAACTGTTTCTACATGGAACGTTTGCGCAATGAAATATCTTGTATCATAAACATTGAAGTAAGAGAATATATTTCTGGGGCAAAATATGTCTAGTGTTCCTGTGACAATGCTCCTTGTTTTGACTTTAATGACGGTAGTCCTAAGTATGAGTTGATGGGACCCGGGGGTGGACAAGGATCTCGCCGGGGGGAGAGGACGCTCACCTGACCCTGTCAAGACGTCATCTGACAAATGAACGTTAAATTCTCCCCCATAAAAGCATGTGCCTTCTCGCCAAATGTCTACAATCCCTGTAAGTACCACGCAAAGCCTATTATTTGGATGTTTTCTAAACACTGCCAGATAGGATGACCTCTTGACCAGTGTCTGTTCCTTCAAGACCTGTCTCAACTCGCCCGTCTACCGGCTGGCGTCCATACATCACCGCGGCCCCCTCCCCTTAAGATGGTGAGTGGGGTGGGGGCATGTGTCAACGGGCATATTTTCATGCTGAAGTAATTACTATCGCGGTAGTGTCATCGTTGTCGGTGTCCACAGACAGTTTGATAACCCTGCCATTTTATCTCATACCCAGTTTTCTTGTCTAAATAAAAATAAAATACCTCGAAGTTTAGGAATATTTGTAGAATGGCAGGCGGAGACGCAGACATTAAGTGGGCGCAGCACATATCTAATTCCAGTCAATTAAAGACCAGCGTTTTTCTTAAATTTTTGCAACTTAGTAACTACCCAGATTTATCACAAATATATTAAAAAATAGTGGTACATTTGAACGCGGACTCATGGTAAAATAGAAAATACAAATGCACAATTCCATTCAGAGAGTGATCAAATGTAATGTATGTTATATTTGGGATTACACGTGCTCGGTGCAGTACAAAGGTAGCTGAATGGATTAGATCGCTGACTTTGTGTGCAGGCCATTAGGCGTCTCACTCTGAGAGTATGGGTTCGAATTCCTGTTGGAACTCAACCAATATGTACAGAATCTGTACTTAACTGAAAAAGTGTAATCCCAAAAATACATATGTTATCTAGTTCGGATTTTTTTCACACCAATGTATTTTGTGTCAGGACTTCACGACTGACCTTTGTGTCTAAAACCAAACAATTATTTTAGACTCGACAACATTATGTCAATCTGCACATCCAGCAATAGACTAGCAACTAGTCTCTGAAATGAACATATTTTACAGAAAAATAGTAAAATAAATGTAATGAAAAGGACCCCTGACTTTCTTCATTTTCAGACTTGCCACATTTTCTAGACTTGCGTGGGCTTTCTTGGATATATTTGCTTCAGGGTAGTAATCCTGCATGTCAAAATGAGATATGTCCAGTTCCCCTCACCATGGTATGAAATGATCTCTCTCAAAACGCAATGCATTGTTGAGATAACATTGTCCAGTTTGTTCTGACATAGATATTCCGAGTTTTTCGAACCACGAATATATACTACGAAAACAGACTCAATTTAATTTCATTACATTGGAACACGCACTCAAAATATAGGGACCTTGGCTTTTTAAAACGCTATTGTAGATAACTGGGTTGGGTTGAGACCATGTGTGCAGACTAACGCTTAGTCTCTGAATATATATAATTTTGATAGTAACAAATGAACCCATTTAATTGAAAAGGAGCCCCAGTGATTTGGGAGATGCAGGAACCTGAACCTTAGGAAATCTAGACTTGCTTCATTTAGGTCTTTAGCGTTGCAGAGAGGGCTAGGCCGTAGGGAAAATAACGTGGTTCAGGGACTGTGAGACAGACTAGGTTGAGTCAAGAATTATCCTACCCGTGAAGATCTGGGTTACAATTGATCTTCAGTAAGAGGCGACTAATGGGATCGGGTAGTCAGGCTCCAGGGGCGGATAAGCTTTCTGAGAAAGGGGGGAACCATGCTATTGAGAAAAGAGGGGTGCACACTTCATTTTCACCCGAGTTTCAATAAACTTTCAGAACAAAAGAGGGGGTGTGCACCCCTGCACACCGATACCCCCCACCCCCACCCCCGGATCCGCCTATGGGCTCGCTGGCTTGGTTGACACAGGTCAWCGGTTCCCAATTGCGCAGATCGACGCTCATGCTGCTGATCACTGGATTGTCTGGTCCCGACTCGATTATTTACAGACCGCCGTAATGTAGCTGGAATATTGGTGAGTGCGGCGTAAAACTAAACTCACTCACTCAAGAATTATCTCTGTATTTGTGACCAGACAAAATGGGTAAACATTCTCGACTGCTGTATAGGGAAAACGAACGTAAAATGGGTCTTAATGTGATGTATTATTTAGGCGTAGACTGTCTGTGTGAAGTAGCTTGTATACGCTACAGACGTATATACAGTTTGATTGCAATCGGCACAAAGTGCGAGATACAGTCTAGTATAACATGACTAGTAACGACATGGTGTCTAGTCTCATGTGATGGCCGTACGTTCAACCCTCTTCGAAATTGAACAAATATATTCTGTCGATTTAAACACGCTGTCTGCTTTCCAGTCGTCCACGCGGTAGAGTGACGTCAGGGACAACCGTTACAACGAGACGGAGCCTCGTTATTCCCCGAGTGCTTGTTGCTATGAGAATCAAAGCGTATCATAGAGCACATCTATATGACACGCTGATGGTGTTCAAACTCGCCTTGCCCCCTGGTGTGTGAATCGCCGCTTTGAATAAAATACAACTCAGGCATCGGCGTTCCCGCCTCAGAACTGAGTTGATAGTTGTCAGAGAGATATTGTGATAGGCCATCGCCTGAAAAACGTCGTTTATTTATGTTATCTGCCTGATAAGAATCGTATATTTATTATATTTGCATGATAAGCATGTTATATTTGAGTTATGTGTGCGATAAGTATCGTATATCTGGGTTGTTTGCGCAGTAATTATTATCTATATAGAGAATTTGTGTTGTAATTTATGGCAATCTGCGAGTAATTCACGTTCATTTATGCTATATACACAACAATTACCATATATGCAGGTTGTTTGTGTAGTAATTATCATATATAGGATATTTGTGTGGTAATTATCCTATATACAAGATATTTGTGTGTTAATTATCGCATTCAATCTGCACGTAATTCACGTATAGTTATGTTATCTGCACATCAATTGTCGTATGGTAATGTTATTTGAAAGAATGTATCGTCTATTTCGGTTACGA
>VKKT01002143.1:74210-85354 GCA_008038995.1 Haliotis laevigata | reverse complement strand
ACTCACTCACTCACTCACTCACTCACTCACTCACTCACTCACTCACTCACTCACTCATTGGTGAATGTTTGTGTAAGGTCAATCCTCCGGGACGAGAACTGGAACTGCATTTCCTCTGCCAGTCAGTGTAGGGACGAGCGGTTATACGGAAACTTACGACGCTCTCAGGTGCTGTGGGATTTCGTTTGCCAGAACAGCCCAGGTATGACGCAATTGATGAACATCATTAAACTTATAATGGTACTAATCTCTCTTTAACAAAAGAGAACTCTTGTCTAATACTGTGATTATGCGCCTATTGTTCCATAGATTGCAGTTACCTTGGTGTCAAGGAATATTGAGTGCAGAGGTTTTTTAATCATGTGAAATTGTGTCCGCAATGGTTATGTAAACTCGCCCTTCTTTCAAATAAAGGGAAAAGACAACACTGGTTATATGTATTATTAGGAGACTGACTGGTGAGATATTTAACATTGTCAACGCCTTTTTAATCCTCATAAAAGTAATTTATGTGTTAAATCATAGGTACGTTTACTTTCAGGGTGATGATGTGGGGATTTCATCAGATGATATTCAAAACAGATATTCTCAATGTGTTGTTATCACATTAATTATACTGATTATATTGAAGGGATGTGTGAATATGATAAACTGTCGCAAACAATCCGTCGATAATTTGTCCATTCATGTCACTTTCAGCATTTGTAGCAGGGCAGGATTGCTGGAGAAGTTCGGAGCTTCAGCCAACGTTCAGGAAGTGCTCTCATTCTTCGAATAATGTGTGGTAAATAATTTACGTTGTCTCATACTATTTACCTATATGCATTGATATACAGAATGATATTGGTATCGTCAGGCCATTACGTCCGCACACTGTTTATTGGTTTTCATGACTGAACAGCTCGTCAATACGCACCTAATACATTTTGGTTGTACGCAAATGCGGGGTCGTTTGGAGGTTTAGGATGGTGGAAAACGATCAAATGAATTTGACTTAGACATAATAAGCACGACACAATTAATCATTTAGTTACCGGCAACCTGAATTTTGGCACTCACGTTTTTAGCGATTTGAAATCGCATGAGTATGTTTGTATTTGAAGATTATCAGATATATACTATTTGAATCCTTGTACCAAACCAGAAAAATCAGTCATTGTTTAAAATTACCACCCCAGTGATTTTCCTCAATCATTATCACGTACGTTCATGACAGATTGACAGATCGACAGATCATGGCAGTTCCTCAGAACCGATTCAAGTATACTCATGCAAATTAATCCCTAAAACCTGGGTGACAAAATTAATGTTGACGGACCATACGAGAATCATACGAGAGGTTTGAGCAATTTTTGACAGGTGACCTAACTAATTTGATGAGTGTGATTAATGAGTTTTTCATCCCTCTTACGTGACACCATACTGGGGTTGCTGAGGATACCTATGAATAACATTTTGATTTGGGGAGAATTGAGACAGCTGACCTATTTATAAAGATGAGTTTGATGAATGACCTTTTTAATCCCAAACACGTCCAAAATGGATAAGCCCCTCGCGTGATCTGTACTCAGATTGCTAAGAACGTTATAAGTGGATAATCCAAACGTCTCGTTATCCTGTCTCTCCGGTACATCAATGATGATTTATTAGCAAGAAGTTTAACCTAAATGACATGAAAATACAGAGACGACCAACCAGCCTATGCAGGTTGAAGTGTTTGAGTAACTATTTAAACATCCATATTTCTGAGTACTGTATATGTGTATGCCCCTGTTTGTTGTTGGATTGGCCGTGGACTGATAAGGTCCTGACGTTGCTTAAAAATCAAATGTGTCTAGTGATCTGTCTGTTGTAACGTCTGATCAGCCAATCAGTTTACCTGATATCTTATCCATGAAATGAAATTATGGTAGAATTCATGAAGAAATCACACTGTATGTGTTATAAAACTCTGTCACAGCTGTCTCGACCAAGTCCAGCTTTGAAAGTGTTACGTCAGAGAGAGATAAATCCAGGTAGGGGTTACTGTCCGTAGCCAGTTATGGTGACTCCATAACACAGTTGATGGGAAGTATGCTGATAATACTTCGAGGGGCTCCTTAGATCGTTAAGTCGTCAAAATGTATTGTGTTGTGTATTGAATACCTTGAAACTACCATTGCCATGGAGTTGGCGTGTGCTTTAAACCAACTAAGTCACAAATTACAATGCTTCTAATTACGTTCTGATTACATTAATGATATATACAATAAAATGTATAATATGTACACTCATTCAAAACATGTCATTCAACCTGATCTTCACACATTACCTCAGTAGTCACGATATGGCTTAAATATTGCCGATGTGACTTTAAATCTTAACTCACTCACTCACTCACATTACCTCAGGGTATTGGTTTAAACATATGTTTCTGGGTAATACAGTCACAGGCAGCCACATTGGAAGCCATTTATAGGTGTTAGGGGGCCACAGGCAGCCACACTCAGAGCCAAGAGCCACACAGGGCCATTTATATTTAGTCAGGGCCAGAATAGGGACATAGGGAGTCATTTGACATCCACTTAGCGGCCAAAGGGAGCCATTCGCCGAGGTTATGAAATAATTCAATGGTTCATGCAGAGTGAGATCATTACCCGCTCTTTTCCCACAGGCAGTATAATATCATTAAATACTGGTGTAAGCTTCTTGTGCCACTTATACTAGTATTTTATGGGTAGTTTGTATGAGGAGGTGCAGACCCGTGGTGTAAATAATTGGGCATATCGGGTTAATTGTATTTTGTCATGCATTGGATTCAGTGAAATAGGGTTAAGGCTGGAATTACCAATATAATATTTATCAGTTATATAACAAAGAATTAATGATATTTAGTCAGTTGTACAACGAACAGTTGTCTAAAGTCAGTCCTAATGCAATAGATATACATTGTATGATAAACAAACAAGAAAGATATACAGATATCACATCATATTTATTAACTCCGTTTCCATCAATACACACTAGGATAGGAGCACTCTCAAAGTCTACTTTTGTGAATTACATTGTCTCATTGCCCCTCCTCATCGTCCTGTCCAGATGCATCACTCTCTGCATCAGATATCATGTCTTCATCATCTTCAAGTCTTCCACCCAAGATCTATATTTGTACAGTTTTGAAAACACTCCATGTACGTATACTGAACCACAAGAAAAACGCAAGTTTCGAAAAAATGAAATCTCATAAAAGTAAGCGTTAATGTTTATGGAACGTTCATGGTAAAGTGACGTAATGATCCCAGA
This sequence comes from Haliotis laevigata, assembly GCA_008038995.1. Lineage (NCBI taxonomy): Eukaryota > Metazoa > Mollusca > Gastropoda > Lepetellida > Haliotidae > Haliotis > Haliotis laevigata. The sequence goes on along the minus strand of VKKT01002143.1, from coordinate 82,072 downwards.
TGAGATGTTGTCACCCAATTTGACATCCACACGAAACATTCGCACAAGCACACCAACAGTGCAGCAAAACCATAATTGTAGCACGTGCATCGATGGTTCTGGATCGAAAGCATGCATTTTTATAAAGGATCTGAGGTATCCTTTATAAAGGTTTGTGTCAAAAAACAGTTCAGTATTGATGCTATGAGGTGTACACGCCACACAAACGATTCGTAGACTAATGACTGAGCAGAGGGGAATGGCCATTGGAAAGTTGCACAGAGGTAGCTCTGCAACCGCTGTATCTACACAATTGGGCTATTTTCCTACCACCATTACACGACTTGCTCATCGTCGTCAGCAAACCGGGGTTGCTGCTGATCGTCCCCGTACTGGACGGCCACGAGTGACAACTCATACATGCGCAAGATCGGTTCATCCGGGCCACGCATCTAAGGAACCGAACTCAAGCAGCAACAGTAACAGCGGCCTTAGTTCATGGGACAAGGGGAGCAGTATCCAGTGATACGATTAGGCGTGGTCTTTAGGCTGCTGGAATACACTGCCGGCGGCCATATGTGGGGCCAATTCTGGGACGAAATTGGACGTAGGATTGCTGCAGGAAGACATCCACTCAAACTTGCACTGTTGGAACAAAGATTGATGCTTGAGCGGAACCACTTGCCTCAGGCATTCTTTCCGACTCTAGTGAACTCAATGAGACGACGTTGCATGGCCTGTGTGCAAGCTCAAGGTGGCTATATGCGCTACTAAAGAGACTGTCACTTTTCGTGTTCAGGGGTATCTGCATTTGACGGACTGTGATCAATTTCAACTTATTGCAAATCAATGTCAGCAACTACTTTCAGCTGTTAAACTGACATTGTTATTTATAAAATAAATGATTAGACATAATTTTGGTTGTCTTCTATTGAAAGAAATGACAAAAGGCTAGACTTACTTTTCTTTTGCTGTTCAGTATATTATGGCTTGTACTTGCTTCAGTATTTCCTGTGTCTTTGGACCAACTTGCATATGATACAGATAAGTAATACATCTTGCATATGTCTCTTTAAAAGTGATCCATATTGATTTCTTCAGTTTGCCTTCTATCATGTCTTCAATTAGACCACCTTTCACTTACAGCTGTCGTTCTTCATCCAAAAGGTCTTTACTCAGCTCACGCGTACATGAATACATTTGTCTTATTCCTAGCTCTTCAAGACCAGCCATCTTATTATTCCTTTTTTATGACATCTGTGACATCACTAAACGATTCATCATCATCAGTAACATCATCATCATCGTCATCATCATTTTCCATTTCAGGACATTGTTTATGGTGTAAAAGTCTTTGTAAGTTGTGGTTATAGGTAGACACCTGTCCACAAGACTCTTAATCTGGCAGACGACGTGGTGTCTTCACATCAGAGAATATGTCCTCTTTCTCCCACTTTCTTTTAAATCCGACTTGGGGTGTCCCAAGATGGACCATTGAAGACTTTTTGGGACGCCAGTTTCTTCTGTGTTTTGGCAAATCGTTCACGTCTTGAAAGATGAGTCCACAGTCATCACAAGATGGCATTGTTGGGAGGTTTTCTTCATCCGTCTGCTCACTCTGAAAGTCTAACTCGGATTGAATTGCCCTGGCTTGGGAGTCTCCTTTTAAACTGAATGCATTGGGACAACGTCGCAAATGGGGAGGTATTGGGGTTTTAGATCAACCAACAAGTAGCCATAAGGTTTCTGGGTAGCCCTTTGAAACTGGCCCATGAAATGTTTATAATTTTCTTGATACATTTGCCTTGCCAAAGTCATGATAGGTTGTTTATCAATAGGGTTGTTGACAAAAGCAGATACTGACAGTTTCTTCTGAGTAGGGTCTTTGCTGTAATGCAAATTCTGGTTTAAGGCGATCACTGAGAGATTACGATGATGACTTCCTTCGGAGAAAAGATCTGTAATGCATGGATCTTTGCTCGCTGTCGACATTAATTTGTTGAGAGCAACGAAATTCACAACACGACACCCAGAAACACATCCTTTTCGACCTCAGTGGCCGCATGCACATGTCGTGCATAACTAACGTCAGGCGTAACACACTACGTCGACTTAGCAGTGCCTTGCTCTTACACGTCATGCACAACGTCGGTTAAGCCTAAACGTTACTATGCCCAACACAACGGATCAGTGTGCTATTTTTAGATTTCGAACGTGTTTCAGCCACCGGGAAAAGGCGCGAAACAAATGATCCATAGCATTAAACTGTAAGGCTGCAAGTACCTGCAATTCCGGGGGTAAGGATGAAATGTAGTACGAGCCATAATTATTATCACCACTCATTGTATCCACTATCTTGAAAATGTCAGTTCTCCTGAATCTAAATCTGTACAGATCAAGGTCGTCGTATATTTCTAAAGCGTTTGACCTTTCTCTAAATATACTTTTCTGTAGAACTATCATCTGCGATATTGGTATGTGACTGCCGCCGTTACAGGGCTACGCCTGGCTTATGCCTTCTGGGTAGGTGGCGTAAATATAGAGCGCTACGCCTGGCTTAACTTTATCCACGTCTAAGATATGCATACCGGCTTAACATTAAGGCCAGGCCCACATTTTACTTACGCCTGGACTAGAGTTTACGCCCGACATATGCATGAGGTCAAAGCAGGAATGCCTTCATGAAATTCAACGTAGGGATAAACACAGGTTTAAATGGTGTTTTACAGTGACTTCCACCGTTTGTAGAGCCATATAATGCGTTCAGGATAAGGTTTAATGTTCAAACTCTCTAGAAGCTGCTTCACTAAGTAGGGTTTCCCCACAGGAGGTTGGCCCTGAAACGATCATGGTGAATGTATGTTGTAGCCTAAATTCTTCCAATGACTGGATAGCACCTTCTGATGAATGTGGCTGCTGCTGCTGCTTGAGATCTTCTTCTGAATGTTTTGTTCGAATATGACGGGACATGTCATGAGCAACACATATTGTTTGGAGCATACAGGGTAGAGATGTATGATGTTGATGTTCACACCTCGGCACTCCTACTACAAATGAAGTATTCAATGACAAATTGAGCCTTTTATATATTTTCAAAACCTATTTTCGTTCAATTTCTTGACATTCCTTCCATTGTGGTTTCCTTTGGCCAATTGAAACTTTCCATGTCTCTCTTCAACATCGCTTTGACCACTTGTTGAGTTGGGGACACTCATGTAATTTTGTTTTCCTGAGAAGACATGTACTGTGTCTGCTCCTTTCTTTTCCTTTCTTCCATTCAGGATCATAGAATTATATGGTTTCAGTTTACCCTGGACTTGCAAAATATAATAGCGAGTCCATTTCTCTGAGTCCTGGACGTACAGTTTAAATTTGTTGACTGATGGTGATGTGTTCTGTTTGGCGTCTGTCCTCGTGAATGTTCACAAGGTATACTTGTTGCCTCCTTTTATACCCTTAAAACTAAACGGAAGTTGCTTCAGGTGAAGAGTGAGTGTCACCGGAGATAGTTTTCCCTCGTGGCCTTTTTATATAGATATCCAGTCTTAACTGACCTTCAGCTTTCATGGCTTGGAATAGCTTCTTGGGTCCAGCGTAACTGCCAGGATGTTTTGGATCATAATAAATCTCGTGTAGATAGTTTTCCCAAGGTGCCATCTCAAACACTACTGAGCATGATTCACATGCGTCATGCTATTTATACAGATAAAAGAAACCAAGACGAAAATACAATGCAAGGTATTCACATACATAATCAAAACAAAGACAATATTTACAACTTTTCTGGGACATACATTCATGTTTTTTTCCCTGTAACAGGTTTCCCCCGTCCATTTCAAGTTTGTTAACATCAGAATGGAATACATTCATTCCTATTCTCAATTTGTTATCAAAGGGGCTAGCTTCAACTAACTGCTTAGGCTAGGATTGAATAAATACATGTTTCAAGTCATTGTTCTGGGCATATTTAGCCGTTATCGCCCTAGTCATAACATCAAGACTGACAGTATCCCACACTTTCTGAGTAAAGCCTTTCACACATTTCCCCAGATATTTTTGCTTAGCTGGAACAGTCTGTAGGATAATGGACTTTGCACTTTCAAAATCTCTAAAGTACATTGCTTTACATGTAACACTGTTCAACACAATTAGATGTAACACCATCCAAGGTAAATACAGCTGGATGAAAGTTGCTGAACGGTGACTTCATTCCATAAAAGAATAGTCAATAGAATTGATTCCACATGTCATTTCCACTGAGATTACAGAACGAGCACATTAAAGCTCCCACCTGGTTTTGATGATCTTCCTGTAACATACACGGCACCATGTTCCTCAGTTCAGGCACAAAGTCAGGTATTACCTGGGCACTGTCTCTCAGCTTTTCGCACTGATTCATGGACAGTAAGATACCGTTCGCCGTAGGCACTACTTTACCACTTGAGTATTCATTTTCCCTCTGACGAAGGTCCACACCATTGCCATCCAATGTAGACTACATGTTCCTTCCAACATATGCGTAAGAGCCTGAGTGACCAGACTTCATAGCTTCCTCTAACTGACTGAACACACGGTAAAGTTCCAACCAGTGCATTAGAGTTAACATAATGCATCGTTTGGTAGTATAAGACTGGCCACTCGAATACACATCATACTTCCTGATGTGAATGTTTACTGCATCTTTCCATGTCTTTGCTGTCACAAACACATTTTCACCAAGGTCTTATCATCATCATCATCCCTCCGTCCCAGGAGTCTGGCTCATGTTCTCCACTGAATAGGAGCGCTTGTACAAATTGTTCAAAAGCATGAGATCCACATCCTGGTAAGGTCAACAGCAAGGCTCGGTTGCGGTTTATTTTAGTGTCTTGAGTATCCTACAAATAATACAATGCATGCTGTTAAGTTATGAAAATTCATGGAAAACACACAGAATAGGTGTATCTAGTTACTGATCAAGCTCATCAAATTAAGTAGGTAACCTGTCAAAACATTGCTCAACCCTTCCCTTGCACACAAATACAAAATAAATCTTGTTTCGGAACATTTAGACACTTTGATCATGAATTCAGTGGTTGAGTTTATAAAATACTTACTTAATTTCGGCATAATTCTCTCTAACCGATTATCACGTTTCCTGTATAGTTTACATTTTCGTAAGATGTACGGTTTCTTTGTACCATCCATGGATTGTATAATTTTGCTATCTAACCTGTATGTTTATCAGCGTACCTACCTGCCTCCTTGAAGGTGTGGCGAAGATACCTGATTGCTCCGCAGAAGACGCCATCCTCGTGGGGCGCCTGGCACGTATTAGAGCAAGGAGAAGGCAAGCATCATGCTAGAATCAGTTCTCGCCTCTTTCTGGGCAAGGGAGTGGCCATAGAATCTCCACGTTCACAAGGAAACGACCAAGAAATCAACTCCGTTGACACTCCGCGAAATATGCGGACTAGACTGTCCTGGTCACGATCTGTCTTTCATTATTAATATTTTTCTAAAAAAACCAATTTTCGGGTTCATTTGAAAACAAACCCCCAAAGCGAGTAATTACATAACAGAAATTATTGACACACAATTTAAGCTTCCAACGCCGTTTCTGTCAATTCGTCTTGCTATTGTACCATGCTGTTCTTGGTATCATTTACTAAATCTGTTTAATAAAGGCACTATTGCATCGTTGTGTATGTCAAATCTAGTATTTAGGTCCTAACTTGTCGGCTTCAGGTGCCCTCGGCATTAGCTCACTTGGCTAGCCAGGTGAGATAATGCATTCGAAGTTGCAGTTGAAACAGATTCAAGAGAGAAGCGAGTGAGTCTGGCTAAGTTCTATCACGTCGAGACAAGGTGATGATGATGGAAAGCCCACAGTAATGCAGGGCTTGGACATTTATCACTTCCGTGAATCTTTGGTTTCTCTCAGGCACACCTAGAAACATAACCTAGGGTTCGAACTATAAGCCTAGATTTTGGGAAACGCAGGGAAGCAATTAGCATGTATGAGTGAGTGAGTGAATATTTTTTTCTGATTGAATCACACGCGCTGTATATCATTGAACCACAACGCTTATCATTTTGAACAAGTCACTGCCAGCAATATGTTTTTTATTTGGTGAGTGTTTGTTCAATGATCAACGTACTCTGGTTCTGTGTACTAAATGACCGGAAGCTACTGTCTATAGGAAGAGGTACCATCAGTTTATTGCAGAACTACCTTTTTTCTTTCAGACAATCGTAGTGTAAGTAACGGATTTGAAAGGCATATTTTACCTACATCAGGTGAACACTCTGTTGGCTAATTAATGCATGGGCAATTAATGCAAGTACATTCCATCTGTCGGTCAGACATATAAATTCGTTGATATATCCCGTTTGTACATGTGCCCGATTAAACGGCATCGTCGGGTAACCTTGGATACATCTTCAAAAGTATTACCTGATTTTACCTATATACAATACATACTACGCACGTGAGCGAGTATTGTTTTATCCAGCCTTCAGTATATAGTAAATTCCAGTAATATCATGGAACTGGATATTGGATTTGAGATGACGTGTGATTGCGTTTTCCTCCAGGTATTCCATCTCCCCTAAGTCATGGAGTGTAACATTGAATAATGATATTCAGCAGCAGCAAGGCTATCATATTGCCCGGTACGTTCACGAAGGCTCAGAATTAGTCACAACACTCGACATGTCATCAGAATTCCACGTAATATCAGTAAGAGTGCATTAAGCAAGAGTGTGAGCTGGGGAGGTGGTTTAGCCTCATTTTGGACAGAATTTCAGTTACAAAGTTTCCAGTTTGGTTCTCTATTGTGATCAAATATTATTGTGCTTGTGCAGAATGACTCTTTGCCTGTGCATCTGTTTGGAACCCTCAGTCATAGGTTTCTGACGACAGGGAATTTAGAGAAGAGAATATACAGTCGGTTGTGTTGTTGTTTAACGCCGCAATGTTCAAGCTATATGGCGGTGGTCTGGATTTAAACGAGTCCGGGGCAGACAATCCAGTGATCAACAGCAATGGCATCAATCTACGCAATTGGGATACGATGACATGTGTCAACCAAGTCAGCAAGTCTGACCACCCGATCCTATTAGTCCCCTCTTACAGCAAGCATGGGTTACTGAAGACCAATTCTAATCCAGATCTTCCATGGCTGCATTGTATAGAAAACAGGATAGTTTATTGTATACACGTAACGATCGTTTTCGCGAAAACCAGTTTTGAAAGACCACAAATAAGCTCGTTAAAAACGTCCTTGTTAAACAAGAAATGATGTTTAAGGACATGATGAGTCAAATGGTCATCCGCTTCAAACCAGGAGCCTTAACATCCACATCAATAGCCGCATCGTATTTGGTATATGTTGCATATTATTCTAATTTATATGTTCTTCGTCTGGTCTTGTAGATCATGTTAAACTTTCGCGTGTCAAATTGACTGTAATTGGTAAATATTACAGGTCGACGATACATAAGCTGTTGAGGCTGATCCCTGTTAATGTGCAGTTTGACTTCAGAAGCAATCGTTTCTGCCATAGCGATGAATAACTCAGTCTTTATTTAACCCAGATGGAACACACACAACCTTGTCTCCATTAACACACACACATTTCCTGTCCCACGAACGAACACACACACAAACACACACACACACACACACACACACACACACACACACACACATCTCTTGTTTACACCTATACATACTTTACCGTCTGTACCCACACCCTCCTCTATCTTTCCCGACTGCGTCATACCAAAAGACGTTAAAATATGGTACTTGTTGGTCCCTGCTTGGCGTCGGCATTAATCGGTACAACAAGGACTGGTCGGCTCGGAGTCATTATAATGTGTCTGAGTTGGGTATTCATGCT
>VKKT01002143.1:48790-60044 GCA_008038995.1 Haliotis laevigata | reverse complement strand
ATAATAATAAAAACACGAATGATTACAATAGGTCTCCTGCCTAAAGGCAAAGGAGCCCTAATAAGGTAATGGGGATAATCATACAATAACTGATTGTATCTGGTACGTCCACAGTTCTTTCCAGGATGTAGTTTGCCGTCATTGTTACATTTGTTGTATATAACCTGTTTCTGAATGCATTGTGTACTGATAACGTTTGGCCATGGGAGACGTGTTGGGTTACACTTATCGTAGGGGTACCCAAAGTGATCTAGAATGCATGTTTGATGTAAGCAACGATGGTTAAGTGGGTTAAATGGGTGACTGTCTGTGTCAAAGTGTGAGTTCGAATCCCTGATACGTCCCTACCAAAACCCGCTATATTTGCACCCTACAAATTTACTTCAGCATCGTTTGACCATTTTCCAATAAGGCATTGCGTATTCTTTATTTCAGAGGGATGAGATTGATGAAGAAGAAAATCCCAAAGTGATGATGCGTTTTCCCTTTGGAGAAGAACACGTTACTGACCATGGGCTCAGACTTAGAAACGACCATTGGTTTTCATGTTTGCTTAAAGGAGGCAACGCTGCACAGCGGCTTCAGCGCTTAATAACAATTGTGTATTTGTATACACGTAAAACTCACGTATGAGATACTATATTTTGGAAGAATAGGGCTGGTTTCTGAAACATTATTTTGAAATACGAGATGATGTTCGAGTTTAACTACAGTAACCATGAACAACAATGCAAAGAATATAATACAAACAATTGAAATAGGGTCTGGGCAGATTTAATAAACTAGCATGGACCAGTGACACACTCGGTCACACCCTCCTTCTCCAACAATAAACGTACTCTGCTGCAAAGGATGGAAATCATGAGTACAAAACAATGGCACACCCTCTTCCGAATTGTTGTGAAGAGACAACACATGAAATAGAGCACATACCGGATCTAAAGGCTGACCAGATATTCTGGTAGCAACTTCTTTTCTATGAACTGCAATGTTTTGGTCCAGTGTAAATGGATCCCGAAGCCACCAAACACATTTTGCTGCCATGCTTTTGGATTTAGCTCAAGAGCAAAACAGCAAAGTTGTAAAACACTCAGGTGGTGCAGTTGAATTAACAGAGAATGTTGCCTTAACTAGATGGGTGAAATCTGGACCAGAACAAGAAGAGTTTGAGAAGCAAGATGACAAGATGGATACAAGAAGCAATGAACATGATTTAGCTACACAGCAGACATTTAAGACTCAAGTCAACAACTTATATGGCACTGTTGCTTCGATGGGAAATCCCTTCCTGGAAGAGTATCCTGAACTGATGACCCTTGATGATCATCAACGTGTTGGTGAAGCTGTCGTAGCATCTATGAAATCAATGGAGAAAACAGGAAAAATGAGACGTTTGTAAAGGATTCTTTTGTGGAAATGAGTCAATTCACAGCCCCGTCAAGAAACATCACCTTTTCTCAAGCCACCACAAACAAAACCTCAGATTAAATAAAACAGCAAACGAATGACCTGAAAGATGACAACAGTCTCTTTAGTCAGATGTTCATTGATTTCCAGGTACGTCAATCCGATTTAAACCAATTCTTTTCTCATGAAAACCACCCGTGGTCAACCTCATTTAACAAACTGCAGATGCAAGATGCAAGAGCTCTTAGAATGTCTTGCATTACCTGAGTATGACTCTGCTCGAGACAACACGATAAAAGCAAAGAAAAGGCAGTAGAAAAGTTTCCCGTCATACTAGACTACCAATGATCTTTGCTTCTTTTCTTAAAGAATCAAATGACAAAGAGGAACTCTTTGCATTCATAACAGATGGTGTGGCTAGCAGCTCTTACCCGCCAGGAAAGGTGGTGTGCAAAACAGCTGTGGAATCAGTGGTGACATTAGGAGTGAAGAAGATATGCAGTGCATTGATAAGGAAGAGGCGGATATCAGCATCTGCCTTCATATAAAAGATGCCTTGCAAAAAGGTGCTACAAACATCATGGTTTAGCACTGTCGACACAAATGTTGTTGAACTAAAGTCTGCTGTTCAGCTGTGGTTTCAATCTTTATTTCGTACTGAAGAGGCCACAGACCTATAGTACATATACATATATAATGGGAAATTACATATATAAATATATTTACATTACAGTGATAAAGCTTTTGTTCTATACAACATTGCAATGTGAATGAACATGGCAAGATTTTGTAATATATTTTGATTTTTACTGCTTATANNNGTAGAGAATTTTATGATGCTTGGATGGATATAGTAATATCTTTTAATGTATTTACAACGTATTGAATTATATGAAGGACAGATGAGGATAAAGTGATATTCATCTTCAATCTCATTTGAATTACAAAGTGTACTTATTCCATCTTCTTTTTTAACATTTTTATATCTGCTGCTTTCAATCAACAATTCGTGAGATGAACATCGGAATCGTCTAAATTTATCTATATTAACACATGATAAGTATACTTCATTGAATAGATCTTTTTTAAATTTTGAATAGTAAAAACATTTACTTGGCAAAGATATTTTCCCAACCAAGTTTGAAGGTATATGTGTTTAAGTCTTATGGTTAACGACTGAATGAACGACGTATGTGATTCTACATATTGTGCATTCCAAGCGTTTCATTGGGAAACGGGAAAAAACGTCAGATGTTATCACATCAACAGAATATTCCAAGATCTTGGCTGTCGAAGATGAGCGGTGCTTGCCTCTCTCCACGCATTCACTGGTTCTGGCACAACATCACAGTTCAGTGAAGACTTGGATATCCTATGAGGATGTGACTGAGAGAATTTCTTTTCATGCACAGCATCCATTCCAACCTGTGGACAAAGACTCAGAAGTGTTTTCATAAGTTGAGCGATTCACATGCATCATGTTTGACAGCACTACATCAGTGAACACAGTCAACGAACTGCGACAAGATCTGCCACGTTCGCAAGATCAAGTTGTACAGAACCTTCCTCCAAGAACCTGCTCTGCTACAGCACACAAACAGGAGCTTGTACTAGGTCAGCATATGGCGTACTTGTTTACTTTCCAGACAGAAAGCACCAGAGCCAGATTTGTTTGGTTGGACAAGGGACAACAACGCATGGCTACCGGTGTGGATGGCACTGCCAGAAGCTTCACGAAGTTGTTGAAAATTTATCAAATGTGGCTGCAAGTCTCAACCTGTATGTTAAAAAAACTGTAATTGTAAATCTTCTCAATTTCTATGCACATCGCTCTGCAACTTCAATGGGAACTGTTAAACGAGACTTCAGAATCACAGAGATCGATGTTTGACAAAATGATGCCACGTGACTGATCAAAACAGTAACCTTTTCATTAATTGGAAGATGAATTATATCTTTTACTATCAAACATAAATCATGTTTGTTATATTTCTTGAAAGTTTTAGAAATAGCCCTTTGAACGGCGAATATATCTGACATATTGCAACAAATGAAGATTTTTTATAGTCAGGGTGACGTCAGCATTCTTTGATTTTTGGCGGCCATCTTGGATTTTTCGGAATTTGGCCCCAAAAATCAGGAACCCTCCAAAAATGTTGTTTTATCATGATATTCCCCAGCATTATGCAAAGTTTCATGCTCAGTCCAGCATGTAACGATCAACCTCAAAATCGGACCTAAGCAACTGCACTAAAACGAACACCACCAAGTCAAGTCCTCTTTAAACGAAGGATCCAGCATGGCTTTATCTTTGTTAGACTTCAGCTTGTGTTTCACGTCTATAACACGCCTCGTGAACGCCCTACCACCCTGAACCACCTTGCTGGCCCAGCTCAATTTTCCAACCAATGATTCTAATTGTTTTTTATCAGCTCTTCTCTTTTGTAAAAACCCACACAACAGCTTCTTAATGTCTTGAAGTCTATCAGCTGACAATGCCAGCACACAAGATGTAGTGTCTACCAACACACCCAGAAATGTGATAATTTGATTGGGTCCATCAACTTTATTCCAGTTAATGTTAAATCATAATCGTCTCAGCACCTGTAACAGAATTGCTAAAGCTTCAGCACACTCCTTCTCCCTCTCAGCTATGACTAAAAAATCATCTAAATATGCCACAACTTTTATACCGTAGCGCTTCTCCATGATCCGACACACTGCGCTGCTCTGTGTTTGAAATATGTTTGGACTTTTAGAAGCACCGAATGGCAATCTCGTATCACACATATACACAGTCACCTCTGATACACCGACCTTCCAGCCTAAACCAGTAAATGTATAGTTGCTAGGATGGATGCGTACTGAGCGGTATGCACTTTTAAGATCAACCTTTGCCAGATAGGACCCTCTCTTTATAAACTGCAAATCATGCCTTAGGTCCATACATGAGCACTCACAATTAAACATATAACTGTTCATGCCTTCTCTTCTGGAAAACTCCCATCATGAATTAAACTAATTTTCGTAGAGGATTTCTTAATGGCACCAATTGGACTGACAATAGCTGGCTACACAACCTTGTAATGTCCAAGATTAATTTCTTCACAATTTTGATCTTCAGTTAACTTTCTGTTTCAAACGCAGAACTATGATTTTTTAGCAACGCTGTACCAAATGCACAACATCCTCTGTGGCAATTAAAAGGAATCCATCTTGAACACCCTCTAGAATAAAATCTTTATCTTGGCCCTGTTCTGGCAGAAGTTGTTCCCAGTCCTCATACTTCAGTGAATCCTTGAAAGTGTCGGACTCGCACGTTTTTTTAACTCGTCCCCCGACTGGTTGCTGGTAATAGGCCTAGGAGGGTCTGCAACAGCCTGTACATTATCTGAGTGTTGTCTGTACGTATGTCCTCTCTTGGAACACAGGGAACAGGCATGTGCCATCCTACACGTAGCTCCCGACAAAATCCACCGTTGTAGCGCCTGCATATTTCCTGGCCGTCAGGCGTAAAGGGTCCCCGTGGTCTGCCTTGAAAAGGTGCCTTGCTAGTCGAGGAAACAGCGGACTCCATCTGTCTCATTACCTTAGCTGTTTGGGAGTTAGGTCTGGGTATGAGTTGGTAATCCCGTGTCTCTTGTGAGGGCATTCCCCACTTAAATCCCTCCTGCTTCCGCTTATCACGATATTCTTGATCGGACAATAGGACACTTGTCCACATGTACTTGTATGAGAAACGACATATGTCCTGCACATACTTCAAGTAATCATCGATGTCTGCTCGAACCACTTCGCCTGCCTTCATCATTTCACGCAGCATTCCGATATTGGCATAATCCCACATATCCAAAAAAACCGCTAGCAAGTTTAGTCCCATTCTTACCAAGATCGATTGACACCCCCTCACTAATCTTTAAAGAATGTTTCTGTGAATCAAGTGATTCGACCCTCAAATAATCCATGAAATCCAAATCTTTACCTTTGTTTTGATAGCCGTCATTTTGGTTACCGTCGATTCGACCTTGGTACTGACCTCTAGGTGAAGGTACTACACTTTCGTTGCGCAATTGTCCCCTCAAAACCTCAATTTCCCATTTGATATCCATCTTCTTTTTCTCTTGTCTAAGTTTGCGTAGTTCTGCCTCCAAAGTGTCACATTCCTTTTTCAGTTCATTAGCCTCACCCAAAATCGACCCACCAACAGCACCATGTGACGGTGTCTCATCTGATTTTATCAATTCGGGCCCCGGGGACTGTTTTACTGCCGCCAAAATATCTGTCATCCTGTTGCCCGCTGAATTCCTCTTCGGACGTACATCCGGGACACTTTCCGCCATGAAAAATAACTTAATTCAAATTCAAACCTGCTACTCTGCCAAGCGGGCAAACGGCTGCCGCCAACTACAACGACACGTGCGGTGCAAGGAAGGGGGAATAACTCCTGTCTATCGCCAATACAGATCAAGGGAGGCGATTCCTGTGACCTTACGTCAAACTACATTTTATACCAAAATAAGACGAAAAAATTAAATTGTCAACCGATGCATATCTTCAAAATCCATACCAGGCGCATCATATTTGATAACTGGTCAAAACCCAATGTCAATGTTCTAAGTTTGGCTATGTAGATCATGTCAAGATAATGAATGACAAATTGGCTTGAGGTAACTCTAAACTGTGACGGGGAGACGATACATATGCTGTTTAGACCGGACGCTGTTAATGTGAAGATTGACATTCAGGGGCAATCATCTGTCTTGTCGAAAAAGAAACAGTCACTTAATTCAGGGGGACATGACAGGATACGTTCATGAGACACATAGCCTACATTCACGGTCTTCACATACCCACACTTCCCCTGTCCACACACACACACACACACACCTCCTGTCTACACCTTATACACACTTTTCTTGTCTACACATACACACATACTGCTCCTGTCTACACCAATATGTATACACACTGCTGCTGCCTACACGTATATACGGCACATCTCCTGTCTACACACTACACACACTTCCAATGTCTACATTTTCACACATACGTTTCCTGTCTACAGCTACATGTATACACAATGCTCCTATCTACTCGTCCACCTACTTCTCCCATCTGCAAAATTCGATCCCAACCCACTCACTGATTCATGCGATTCGCTGCCACGATCCGTCAGTTCGCCTAAACCCCACCCCTTGTTCTGTGTCGCAAGATTAGCGTACCACCAACCTTTGATCACTTCACACACTAGTCCTTTAGCCCCTTTAGCAGCCTAACACACATACCCGTGCCTGCAGATGTTTTAAAGTGGTAATGGTGGAAATGCTCACTTACTGGTTTGGAGGTGTTGACCTTCAAACATGTAATTGAGGATAACGACCTAACAAAGCGGTGAATTTGTCCAGGTCACTCACTATTATACTTCGTTGATCACAGCAATTACTTCCAGTAGTACCCGCTATATATGTGTCATGTTTAACTCACACCAGCTATTTCCTGGGAACATGTCGCTGACGATGTTTGGACGAGTTGTCTTCCTTCTGTATCTGCCAGCAATATGTTTTTCATTTGGTGAGTACTTTGTTAAGAAGTTTCACATTCTCGAGTTCATTGTTTTCTCAATGTATTTACAGACTGACCACAATCTGAAATCAATAGACTTGAGATACTCCTTTAAGACGGTTATAGTAATATGAATGACCTCCTCACAAAGTATCTATTACAACAGGCGAACATAATATCAAAGTGAGGATGCGAAGCGTAATGACCTAAAACCTCGTTATTAAAAACAGGTTTTAAATAAAATGCTATATTTCTATCTCTAGCTCTGTTTCCCAATGATGGACATGAGGCACAGCGCCGGCAAAATAGTGAGGAGAACATGGTAAACGTGACAAGCGTTGCAGTAGGTGTTGAAAATGTTTGCTATGCGCAGCTCGATCCCTGTCTGGAAAACCTCAGTCCTCTCCATGCCACAGGGGGTTTGGAAGGCCTTGTTGTTGATGGGAGGCTCGCTGTACCGTGCGAGTAAGTAAGCTCTCAGTTGTGTGACTTATCATTGTGTATGACTACCATTGCGCTTGTGTCAAAACGATATCTAGTGGTGTTAGACAAAGATGTATGTTGACCCCCTTCTTATTTATCCTATTCATCAATGAACTTGTAACTAACCTAGAAACAGTAACACCCGTAGCATGTTTGTAAACGATGTTATTGAAGTAGTTTAAACATATTTTATTTCGAAAAACAAGTAATGAGGACCGGTCTACAAGCCCAGGGCTTATGCAAACACCTCTCCTGTACAACACAGAGAGAAGAAAATATAATTGTGGTGACATCATAAAATAATCATGTGAGTGTTGTTGGCAAGTGTAATCAATATAGCAATTATAGTCACATGTCAATCAGAATTATGGTAGTATATTAAAAGGTATATGGCAAAATCATGTAATTATGTTTCAAATCTTTGCGAAATTATGGAGTTATGTGTTTCTTATTATTTTACCAAAGCAGGAAATCTACCTGATAAAAGTATGAAACTGCCCACTGATTTCAACATTTCCATATTCGTTTTTTAGTTTGAGCTGGAATGACCATAAAGAAAAGATTTTAAATCAAACCCTTTTTCAAAGTAATACAAATCTTGTCGGGGTAGACAAAGAAATAATTCAGATTGTCTTCAGCATGGTAGCCACAGTTACACATTGGTCTCTCAGCTATACATATATTAAATGTGTCGGCGTTGAGATCGCTGCAACCAAGTCGGAGGCGGGAGTGACTGATTTGACAGAATCGTGAACCGTAGTTAAGATCAAAATAATTTGTTTGAGTAACATTGCTCTCTTTTTTAATTCGCCAAGGGATGGAACGCTTGTACTGTCTGAGGGTAAAGTATTCCACATTGTGATATGTGTCAGGAAGGAATGACGTGGCATAGTTACTAGTTCTAAAATTAATTCTTTGCAAGTTTACATGGTTTCTTAAAGTATAAGTGGTTGAATCAGATACTTTATGTTGTAAGAGAGATGATAAATAAGGAGGCATTACATTGTTTTCCATTTTATAGAACATAAATAACTTTTGAGAATATGTCCTTTTATTCAAAGAGGTAAGATTTGTTTCGTTATATAATTTATCATGACTGGTGATACGGACAGCTCCACATATACACTACCCATCAAAAGTTTAGACTCACTAGTGTAAATGTAGCCACTTACTTCAGTCAACTCTTCTAAACTTGACAGTTGTACATATTAGGAGCATTTTGTCATAAATGTGGATGGAAGTAAATTTGGATAAAAAAGTAATGATTGCTTTCCGAAATAGTGGATATCTCATTAAAGCTTAGAACTGATATGATAAAATCCAACAGACGTTTTACTGTCATAATTAGGCATTATGTCTACCTCCAGACTATTCACGTCGATGTCATGTGAATTAAATTCACTGCAAGTCTTTTCAATCGTTTTTCAAATTCGTTAGCTTCCAATTTATATGGGCCAATGCGTAATCTTACAATGCTTCTTTACAACGAATGGTGCAAAGGTAAATGTGACTTATCATCTTTCCTGTAACATGAGTTAGTGGACCCGTGAATGTCCGGGTTAGAATTGATCTTCAGTAACCCATGCTTGTCGTAAGAGGCGACTAACGGGATCGGGTGGTCAGGCTCGCTGACTTGGTCATCGATTCCCAGTTGCGCAGATTGATGCTCATGCTGTTGATCACTGGATTGTCTGGTCCAGACTTGATTATTTACAGACNGCCGCCATATAGCTGGAATATTCCTGAGTGCGGCGTAACAGTAAACTCACTCACTTACTCACTCATGCGTCAGTCAATGCGTTACAAGTAACTCCAATATTAAATGGTGCCGTGTATTGGTAAATGTGTTGTCTTCTGCATTTGACAATGGGAAATATCACTCACCTACCTCCTTCCTTCCCTCACTCACTCTGTATTGGTGATTGATTGTGTAAGGTCAAACATCCGGGAGGAAAGCTGGAACTGCATTGACTCTCTCAGTCACTGCAGGGAAAACGGCTTATATATGGCCATACGAAGCTCTCAGATGTCTCGGGATTTCATTTGCCAGAACAGCCAAGGTATGACGCATGAAATTTGATAAACATAATAAAACTTATGATGTACTAATCTCTCTTTAACGAAAGAGAACTCTTGTCTAATACTGTGATTATGTGCCAATAGGTCTATAGATTCCCTTGGTGTCAAGGGATATTGAGTATAGAGGGTTTTGTAAATCGCTTACCTTGCATGTCATGTGAAATTGTGCTCGCAATGGTTATATAAACTCTCCCTTCTTTCAAGTAAAGCAATACCACACGACACTGGTTATATGCACTATAAGGAGATTGACTGGTTTAGAAAAATAACATTGTCAACGCCTTTTAATTATCAGTATAATTTATGAATTTATTTGCTTAATCATAGGTCTGTTTACTTTCATTTTGTAGATGTGGGGATCCCAGCAGATGATATTCTCAACAGATATTCTCAACAGATATTCTCACTGGTTATTGTCAGATATATTATACTGATTATATCGAAGGTATGTGTGGATATGATAGACACTCGCAAACAATCCGTCGATAAATTGTCCAATCATTTCATCTTCGTCACTTTCAGCATTTGTAGCAGGGAAGGATTGCTGGATTAGCTCGGAGTTTCATCCAACGTTCCTTAAGTGCCTTGGCCGTTCGAATAATGTGTGGTAAATAATTTATATTATGCCATACCATCTACCGGTATGCATTGATATACAGAATGGTATTGGTATCATCATTCCATTACGTCCTCATCACAAAACAGCTTGTCCATACGCACATAATACATTTTGGCTGTACGCAAAACGCGGGATTGTTTGGAGGTTTAGGATGGTGAAACACAATAGAACTGCACCGTTAGAATGGCAGTGGGGCTAGAAGACATGAATTAGATTTAGAAATAATTAGCATGAGATATTTAATTATTTAGTTACCGTCAGCCTGACTTTTGGAACGCACGGTTTTGGCAATTTGAAATCGCCTGAGTATGTTTGTATTTCATGATTATCAGATATATACTATTTGAATCCTTTTACCAAACCAGAAAATAATCAGTCAGTGGTTAAATTTGCAATCCCAGTGATTTTCCTTATTCATAATCATGTACATTCATGGCAGTTGATCAGAACTGATACAGACATACTCAGTCGAATTAAATCCCCCAAACCCTGGGTGCCAAAGTTAATGTTGACGGACTATGCGAGAATCAGGCATAGGATGATCTCGGCATTAATTTGGGTTGAATGGCATGCCGGAAAACACTCCTGATTCTATTCCAGCCTGAAGTTGGTTATTATGAAATTAGTTGATTCGTATTCTTAATCAGCGGTTATAGTGTTTCGGCGAGCAGTTTTATGATGACTTAGAAAGCAAATAGTGTGATAACAAGAAAATCATGGAAACTCTGAAGGAAACAGACTTTTTCGTCGCGGAAATCAATTGTTATAGAATACGTTTTGTTTTCCAGTCATTATGTTTAAATGTGAATTTTACACCACTTACCAAAACATTTTGACTTTCAAACATTTTTAAGGAGAACATATTTTGAAATGACGTACACGTTGCCACAACAACGTGACAATAATTACTCAGCTACATGTGGCATTGCAAATAATTGTCACTTTTCAATTAAGTTTCTGTCCTGAGTATATAAAGTGATTACTTAATTTCGCCATAAATCTGTAATAATATGGTCAGTCTCCCACTCTAACTGCTCACTGTAGTGATTCATTTCTCCAGTTTACATTATCTCTCTCTCTCTCTCTCTCTCTCTCTCTCTCTCT
>VKKT01002143.1:32020-42551 GCA_008038995.1 Haliotis laevigata | reverse complement strand
CCTGTCTACCCGTACACACATTTCCCCTGTCTACCCATACACACATTTCCTGTCTACCCGTAAACACATTTCCTGTCTACCCGTACACACATCCCCTGTCTACCCGTGCACACATTTCCTGTCTACCCGTACGCACACATATCCTGTCAACACGTACACATACCCTGCATACACACCGACTACACATATTTGTCCTAGTCACCCACCTTTAACGTCATGGTCCAACTCCACTCATAAATGCGGTTCGCTTCCACGATCCGTTAGTTGTGATTCGTCTACATCCCTTGGTTTGTGTCACAAAATTGACAACTGTTAGTGTTGACCTTCTAAAACGTAATTGCAGACCATAACCTTACAACGCTGTTACGCTTGATAGACCAGCTTCAGCTCACAAATATGCTTCGTGGGCTGTGACAATTACTTCCAGTTGTACCCACTGCAAGTGTCATGTTTGAGCTTCACCAGTTATTCACTGGGAACAAGTTGCTGACGATGTTTGTTCGAGTGGTCTTCCTTCTCTATTTGCCAGCAATATGTTTTTCATTTGGTGAGTGCTTTGTAAAATATTTTCAGTAAGTTTATACTTTTTTACAATCTATGCACTACATGACCACAAACTACGGTCTGTAGATCTTAGTTACTTATTTATGGTTCTTATTGTAGGGCGACCTGAGCCGCCAACAGCTTGTTGCAGAACTATCCCCTTCCCTTCAGACAGACGTATTTTCAATGACGGATTCATTCTTTTGTCAATATTTGTACTAAATGACCAGAAACTGTTCTATATAGATTTTAGATACTCATATATAGCTCTTATGGTGGGTCGACTTGGGGGACATCATATAATGCAAGACCTATCCCCTTCCTTTCAGACAGTTATATTCTCCGTGACGGGCACATTTTGGAAAAGTATTGTACTTACTCCTGGTGAACATTATGCCAAAGTGGGAACTGTATAAGTGTAAAATTTAGTAGAACTCACGAGAACACAACGTCCAAGTCAGAGTCAATCTGCAATTCGAACCCACGATCACCGAATGCTTCCATGAGTAAGGGACGTAAACCTGCGAAGTAAAATTTCCTAAATCCGTATAAATACTGAAGTACCATTTCACTGTCTCTAGCTATATTTCCCAATGATGGCCATGAGGCACAGCGACGACAGAACCCTGAGGAAAACATGGTGAACTTGACATATAGTCAAGATGAGGAACCTTGCTGGATGGTGTATTATCCCTGCTGGAATAGGCTCCTCGAGAACGTCGCCTTGAAGGGTCCAGAAGACATCGTTGTTGATGGGAAACTCGCTGTACAGTGCGAGTAAGTAAGCTGTTACATGTGTGACTTTAAAGTTATGAAAATAGCAGGTATTTGATCCACACGCCTACTAATTGCTGTACATCGACGAAACATACCCGATAGTAATGTAAGGGCTATCTGACTGTACGCGAAATGGTCCATTGGCCATACCGTTGAAAACACTTCAAGTTAACGAGCAAAACCTATCCCGGTAAGAGAAATACATTGTTAACCGCGAGTTAAAAGCGGGAAAGTACGTCATGTTCTATGGTATTACAGGGAAACAGAGAAACATGTTAAATGAGTAACCCCTTGAGTGGGGAAATCTACAAGGGGCAGGGTTGTACCACACGTTTTACCTTCTACATTACCTGGAGTATTGTACGCGTAAAAAATGGGGTTTCTTTAATATTACAAGTGGTAGTGTACAGATGAATGCCCTGCCTTCATTTTCACATAGGGCAGTGTACAGGTAAATGAGATACCTTCAATATCTCATGGGGTAGTAAAGAAGAATATGTTACCTTCAATATTCCATAGGGTAGTGATCAGGTAAATATGTTACCTTTAGCATTCGATGGGGTAATGTACAGGTAAAAAAATTTTAATCAAATATTATATGGTGTAGTGTACAAGTAAATATGTTACCTTCTATATTCCATGGGGTAGTGCATAGGTAAATATGTTACCTTCAATATTCCATGGGGTGGTAAATATGGTACCTTAAATGTTTCATGAGGTAGTGTACAGGTAAATTTGTTACCTTCACATTACATGGGCTAGTGTACAGGTAAATATGTTACCTTCAATATCATATGGGGTAGTGTACAGGTAAATGAGATACGTTCAATATCATATGGGGTAGTTAACAGGATAATACGTTACCTTCAATGTTACATAGGGCAGTGTTCAAGTAAATATTTCACCTTCAATATCCCATGGGATTCTGTTCAGGTATATTTATTACCTTCTGATACTGCGCGATAAGGATTAATGGCATTAGATAATGGTGTCTCACTCATACCCACATACCCACTGACTCACTGACTCACTGAATCACTCGTGGTGAATGTTTGTGTAAGGTCAAACCTCCTGGAGGAAAGCCGGAACTGCGTCAACGCTATCAGTCAGTGTAATGATGACGACGTCTTCTACAAGATCATGCAAATCTTTCAGAGGATATGGGATTTTCTTTGCCAACACAGTCAAGGTAGGCTGTTCTCATTTTCTAAGCACATGCTATTTGAATCAAGATCACAAAACGTACAATAGTACCAACAATATTTAACAAAGGAGAACAGTTGTTTAATACCATAAACACGAACAGTGTGTACGTGATGCTTACACAGCCTCTCTTCGTGTGTTAGTAATGGCAACCTATTGGCTCTCTTCCCTTGAATCATTGTGTATTGTGTATTGTGAGTATATCAATCTCTTTGCGTCCGTGTCAGTGGGGATCGTGGTCATGTATACTCCATTTTGAGGGGGGAGTATTGTATCGAGTTGGTTATATGTACCTATCTTCATGTGGATGTAATTGTGTCCTATTTCTTGTACGGTGTGGTTCATGTATTTAACATATTTTCAACTTTGGAACAAAATAGTGCAATGGGAGATTGTGCGCCGATGTTTGCCTAGATAGTCCTTACGTGGGTGCAACGGGAGATTGTGTACTGATGTTTGCATAGATTGTCTTCAAGAGGGTGTAATGGGAGATTGTGTACTGATGTTTGCATAGATTGTCTTCAAGTGAGTTTAATGGGAGATTGTGTACTGAAGTTTGCATAGATTGTCTTCAAGTGGGTTTAATGGAAGATTGTGTACTGGTGTTTGCATAGGTTGTCTTCAAGTGGGTTTAATAGGAGATTGTGTACTGATGTTTGCATAGATTGTCTTCAAGTGGGTTTAATAGGAGGTTGTGTACTGAAGTTTGCATAGATTGTCTTCAAGTGGGTTTAATGGAAGATTGTGTACTGGTGTTTGCATAGGTTGTCTTCAAGTGGGTTTAATAGGAGATTGTGTACTGATGTTTGCATAGATTGTGTTCAAGTGGGTTTAATGGGAGATTGTGTACTGATGTTTGCATAGATGCTGTAACGATGGAACATCATCATCCGTCATATAGCATATTTTCCACACCAGGTATGTTGAAGAAATACGTGAATATCATGGAAGTACGCAAACTACGGTATTATGGTTAAACCATCTCCATCTTTATCTCTGCTTCAGCCTTTGTAGCGGGAAAGGGTTGTTGGAGCAGCTCGGAGCTTCCCTCGGCGACTAATGGTTGTAACGCTCCTTCGGGTGACGTATGGTAAATATTTCATATTGCCTCACACTATTCACCTGCATATTTGTTTTATTATGGTTTGAATGGTTGCAAGTTTGAGTACATTTCTATTTTTTACTAGAGAATAGGGAGGGGGGAAAAACGTCAAAAAGTTGTTTGTTTGTACACCTCCTGGCGATTCTCATTTTCGGATAAAATAGGGACTGGTCAACTGTAATTGTTGGGCATCCATTTGCTCTGCGACATGGTCTATCAGAGGGACTGGTACTTTACAACCGACACAAGTCAGGAATAGAACATCCAAACAAGCACGCTCATACAGACACACAGACACGCACACAAACACACAACGATCACACACGTACTTGCGCGTCTCTATAGGAGTGAAATATTCTCGAACACTACATAACATCCCATTTTATCGCATCGTACGTATTGTATTTTATTCAACGACTTAATGTGATAAAATTAATTTGGTTGACGACAAGGTTGAAAAGACTATAAAAGATGTGGTAGTATAAGAATTTCTTTATCCTCACTAAAACGTACGAATGATTAAGTTAGGTTAGATTGAAACAGACACTTTCAACGAGGAAGTTAATAGATTTAGAATATTACACCTCTTTCGGTCATTTAAGAATAGTTTTTACCGTGCAGTTTACAAGACTCACGAGCATTTGTGATCAAAAGTGTACTTTGAATTAACCTCGCAATTTGGATCCAGTCCGCATTTATGAAATCGCAATGAGCCTCCTCAGATTGAAACAGACAATTTCAATGTGAAAGTTAATAGTAAATTCAAAGAATATTTCAGTTCTTCCGTTTTCATATTAAGTGTTTTGTTGGGTATGTAAGATTTAGAGCTTATGGTATAGTTCTAGTTACTTATTGATGTTGTCAACAGCCCGGTATGCACTAAGACCGAATGTACATGTCAAGTCAGTTACCTTGAGAACATGTTACCTGGACATTAGCACATATTCCTGTCTCTTTATCAGTTACTCTACCTGCATCAGAGAAGCTATGGCGAACATGACCGATTGCTCTACAGAAGAATCCATCCTTTTGGGTCGCCTGGCAGGGGTTATGATGGGACAAACAGAGGGATCTTGCTAGATTCAGTTCACGCATCTCTCTGTGCAAGGGAATCTCCACGTGTCCCAACGTTCACCGTTCACATCTGAAATCTTCAGATGTTACCTGCACTCACAAGAAACCTTTCCTCTCCATTGGAAGTCCGTGGAATAAAGGCACCAGAAAGGGCTATGATCTGACTTTCATTAGCGTTAGAATTCATTTTCTGGTGAATTTTGTTCTATTTTGAAAATAAACCTGAACTAATATCAGCAGAACAGGAATCACATACCATAGCTGACTAAATTGGCAATGCATTAAACTTCTATAGAAAGCGTAACAGAAATAGATACATTACAGTACAACTATTGTAGAATGATGACAATATTTATGGATATACAACTTCTTTGAGCTTGCTTGACAACATTAGAATTTATGTCGAAACTCCCCCTTTCACGGAACAAAAGAATTTGTAAATCCATAAAAATTGCCATCATTCTTCATAACCTCAACTTCTAAAATGCCCATAAAAGAAGAAACTATCGTAGCATTAAATACGTTTCTGACAATACGTCTTGCCATTGTACCCGGCTGTTCTTGTTGGTATTCACTAAATCTGTTTAATAAAGGCCTTTATTATTACATTCCTACGTGTGTCACATCTAGAGTTTACGTTTAGATCCATGCATCTTCTGCCCTCTTAGCAGCAAATGGCACAGAAAACACATTTAAATATTAATATTTCTCAAATAACATATTATGAATTTTGTGGTTTCGTTTGAATAAAACAGAACAGAGTAATTAAATAACAGGAATTATTGACCATAAAAGACAAAATTATGAATCCCCTATAGGAATTACACTCTACACACAATACAGATTCCAACTCCGTTTCTGTCAATACGTCTTGCTATTGTACCATGCCGTTCCTGGTGGCATTTACTAAATTTGTTTAATAAAGGCACTATCAAATCTTTTTGTATGTCAATCTAGTTTTTACTTCCTAACGTGTCGGCTTCAGGTGCCCATGACATTAGCTGACTTGGCTAGTCAGGTGAGTTTATGAAGTAGCAGTTGCTGAACAAATGTCAAGAGAGAAGCGAGTGATTTTGGTTAAGTGCTTTTACGTCGAGACACCGTGATGATGAAGAAAAGCCTGAAGTAATGCAGGTCTTAGACATTATCACTTCCGTGAAGCAATAGTTTGGTTCCGTCTCAAGCAAACCTAGAAACACAAACTAAGGTTAGAACTACGATCCTAGATTTTGACGCAGAGAAGTAATTTTGCACTTTGACTCGCATGTATGAGGGAGTGAATATTATTTTAATTTAACCAGACGCTGTTGTGGATATCAACACACGTGAATGTGTAAAATGTGACGATCCTCTCCTATTTGTACTCTTAAATATTCTCATAGTTAACCGCACAAACGAATTTCCCCATTTAAATGGAAATACCTTGTTAACTGAACTTAGCCTTCGCAGATTGTAACAAAAATACCTCTTTACATAATGCAAACGGTTTTCTATATAGTATGAGCAGTGAACAATCTTCATCGTATCCCTCCAGTGATATCCGGATAACATTTGTATGTTGTGTACGTGTATTGTTTACGTAAATGCCATCTGATAATAGAAGGTTTTCTCTGTCCGGGTAAACGGGGATCGATTGTACTTTGATGATAGTCAACAGATTCAACGTGAATGGCGAGGTATCTGTCTGAGGTCAGTGTACCTCTAACTATCACTTCTCTTATTGGTACACTATAAACGTGAAAACTTGTCAAAAGCCGAGATGCTCATCATATTTACAGTAAGTGGGATTCCTAACAAAAATGCAGTGTGGCTTGTTTGTAGTTTCCGATGCAACTCTCAGTATAGACCATATATATACTAACGGGAAAAAGTAACTGTGCATAACATAAAATTGCATGAAATAAAAGTTATTTGAAGAGTTATAAAAATAGCCCCAAATATACATGTAGCACAGCATATTTTATGAAATTTTATGTCGCATATTGCGCGTAGCACGTGCACTTTGTGCACTATGAACTGACTCATTTTTTGCATGCTTGTTGACACCTGAAGTTCAAACACCTGATATTCAAAAGTAAAGAACGGTTGATTATTGTCTTGCCTCTGAATATTGTGGAAATGACGTTAATTACAGCTACATATTTTCACGTTAATTTCAACCTAAACTAAAGGTCATGCCACGGCTAACAAAAAAGCGTTTTCGCCCCGTGGGTATGCTGGAATGACCAAACATTCAGTGGCGAGACATTTTGCTGTTGATCGAAATACGATCTCATCTCTATGGAGACCTTTTCAACATAATGGGAATTGCGATTTGCCTCTGACAAGCCGTCCACGCGTAACGTCACGTCAGCAAGACCACCACATTCGGATGCCCCATCTATTCATTTCAGTTCTTTAT
Source organism: Haliotis laevigata (assembly GCA_008038995.1). Taxonomy (NCBI): domain Eukaryota; kingdom Metazoa; phylum Mollusca; class Gastropoda; order Lepetellida; family Haliotidae; genus Haliotis; species Haliotis laevigata. The sequence goes on along the minus strand of VKKT01002143.1, from coordinate 35,451 downwards.
TGCATGAAAGGCCATAGACCCATATACTAAAGAGATACATATTAACTATGGCATATATACTGAACCACAAAAGAAACGCCACATTTCCAAATCAAGTGCAAAATTTTGTTCTTACAAGGTGGTGTTTGCATTATGATTGTACCGTTTTGTTAACATGCTTTTCAATCCAAATTGACAGTTATTACCAACATCAGTGTGTTTACTGATGAAAAAGCATATCGACCAAACGCTCCTAAAAGGACAGAGGTGGTAAAAGGTTCCGCATGGCATTCGCGAAATGAAAATGCACGTGCATATCGTTACAACCCTACCTATGAAAGCGAGACCCAAACTACCCTGAAATCATTCTTGTTATGACCAAATCGCCATGCCACGACTTACGAGAGATACAAAAACACGCCTTGATACGATTGCAAGTTGATCAGACAATCATTTTAATGTTCGTGTTAGGACAATCTACCGACTGCAGGAGCAGTATCAAGTTACTAAYAGCATCCAAGACCGTCCACGCAGTGGACGACCTTCAGTAACATCACAACGTCAAGACCGACAGATTGAGCGCAAAAATCTGCAGGGACGCTTCACCACAGCGTCGGAAAAAGCACGCCAGATCACTGGCGCGGAAGAAACCTTTGCTGTCACAGACCATATCCTGTTCCTGTCCCCACCGCTCGTCACCGCCAAAACCGACTGCAATGGGCAACTCAGCATCGTTATTGATCGTTTATCGACAATGGAGAACTGTGCTTTTTTCAGATGAAAACCGATATTGTGTTTTGACAGCCGATGACAGGGTGAAATTATAGCGAAGGCGTGGGGAACGGTTTCCAACGAGTGTATTGTTGAAAGAGACTCGTCGGGTGGTCAAAGCATCATGGTGTGGGGTGCAATCGGTCTGAACCAGAGAGTTGGCCCCTGAATCTCGGTCAGGACGAGGAAATGGCGTGACAGCTGGTCGCTGTATTGACCCCACGTTGTGCCACATTTTGGACGTCACAGAAATCACAAAGCAGCACAACGCTCGTGCCCACACTGCCAGAGCAACATTTGACTTCCTAAAATAACATGGCATCCATACCCTACAATGGCCTGCACTCAGTCCCGATTTAATTCCAATAGAACACCTTGCGGACGAGATTCAGAGAAGACTGAATGACCTCCAACAAAGGCCGACAACTTCGGCTGGACTCGATCAGGCATTTCGCAGAGTATGGACCTAAGTGCATGTGGCCGTCATCAACCGGCTAATCTATTCCATGTACAGACAACGCAACGCTCGATGCCCATGCAGGCTACACACGATGTAGACTTTGTGGTATCTTAATGGTGCCATTTTTGGTGATTTTGTTCGTGTAAACTCTAAATGTGATTCCCAAAAACATGTTAACCATAATTGTCAGGTTTGAACTCAATCCTCCGTTTTGATTGTTCATTAGAGCGAATTATAGTGTGTGCTTTAAGAAGCCGCTATCGACGTGGCGTTTCTTTTGCGGTTCAGTATAAAATCAGCGTCTAACTAACCAATGCAACAGTCAGAGAATGCAACAGAAATTGCCCTCAGCAATATAAGTCCATGATTAATATCTTGGAACTTATGCTTTTGTTACAGGTGCTAGGATGATGGCTTTGTCAAGTATGTGGCCTACTTACTGATCTACCCATTCAATTAAGATAACTCTCACAACATCTGACCCTTTTCCTTGACAATTGCAAGTATGCGAACGCATACGTTTTGAGATTATTGTAGATCCAGACAATGGGATAATTTTAGGGATTTGAGGGAATGGGTACCTGTGTTTAACTATCTTACTTTTTAAATGAGCAGATGTCAGCAGTTTGTGGATCATACAAACAATGTGTCTCCACTTGACCTGATCACGCCATAAATACATGATTTGGGAAAATAGGATCACTTTCTTACATTTATCGAATTACTATATTAGAAGTTGGTCTAACATGCATTCATGACACGTTTTATGGATAATGTATTTTTGGGTTCTTATTTACAAGTATTCAGTTTACCTCTTGACCTACGTGAATGTCATCTTCTGAAAAACCAAACACAAAGAAGTGGTTAAAAAAGATATGACAAAACTATTTATTTTGACAATGGCGACGTTTCGGTAGAGATTCTTATACCGTTTTCAAGCATGAAAAATAAAGAAGTTGATCATCATAAAGACTTATCTTCTCTATACCACCATCTTCTAGAATGCCACTCAAACAAATCGTTAAAAAAGATGTTGTCGTTTATATTTTTCATAATTTAAGTTAAAAAGCGAGCTACTAGCAAGCCAGGTCTGTTCGAGCTAAGTTCTTTGAGGTTGAAATCTACGAGGCTAAATACGAGATGCTGTTTGAGGTTTCAACACGTGAAAAGTTGAATAATCAACCATGACACTGAGAGGAGCCTTAACGTCCACGTCAAGAGTCGCACCTTATTTGGTATTTGGAATTCATGAATTTACTTCAGTTTTTCGTTTTAGATTTCAAAAATAATCCTGGCAAACTGACAGCTTGATGATACATTTGCTGTTGAGGCCACTTCTTTCGAACGTACAGTTTCACCTATACAGGCAGTCATCTCTATGAAAAAATAATAGAACTTGCTTTTAATGTTCTTAGGTTTCCCTTTTAAAAGATCCTTTCAAAATAATGCATGCCAAAATGATAGGTCGGCATACATTTCCTGTTGAGGCCTCTCCCAGTGAATGTGCAGTTTGACCTTCAGAGGCAATCATCTCTGGCCAAACATTATAGTCACTTAACTCAAATGACCATGAATCGATATTACATATGCACGAGACTCAAAGCCTGCATCCTGCCTTCATGGCAAACAATACAGGCTCATATTTTGAATTGGCTTTACAAATATATTACATAAAAACTACGTGTAGAATCCTGCGTATTCACACATCCTCTGTCTACACGTACACAAACATGTCTCCTCTTAACACGTAGACTCAGACATATACTTCTGTCTATACGTATACACACAACTGTCTGCATGTACATCCGCTGTCCTCAAGTACAAATACACGATTGGCGATAACCTCCCACGATTACCTGACTGTATTTCCTCCTTTACCAGCACAATACCTATTTTTGTGGATGTTTCCCAACGGTAACGGTTAAAATGCCCACTTACTGCCACGGAAGTGGTGACCTTCGAAAATATAATGTGAGCTTCAGTAAACTGGCTACTCCCTAATATACTTCGTGGGTTGAGACAATTACTGCCAGTAATATCCGTTATATATGTTTCATGTTTAAGCCATACCAGTTATTCACTGGGAACAAGTCGTTGACGATGTTTGGGCGAGTGATCTTCCTTCTGTATTTGCCAGCAATATGTTTTTCATTTGGTGAGTGTTTTGTCACGTTCATTGTTTTCTTAATATATACTGAGTCAAAAAAGAAACTTCACAAAA
>VKKT01002142.1:82930-96499 GCA_008038995.1 Haliotis laevigata | reverse complement strand
TGCACTGCTGTAAAATATAAAAAAGTAAAGCAAAAAGAGTCCATTGCTGCATTTAATCAAACTTGTTACCTGCTATCTGGCTGAATAATTGTTGATATCAAATTATGTGATTATTGACATGTATCAGATCTATTCTAATATCACCAGGGTTATCATGCTCAAAATGCTCAATATATAGCAAATGCATACTCTCATACTAGCTTCAAGCCATAAAAACTGCAGTGCTCAAGACAGGTGTCATAAGTGAAAATCACAAATAGTGGAATGTATCTGTCTAAAAAGTTCATCTACAAATATATGTACCTTTATGGCAAGGTATGCACTTTTAGGGTAGTCTATTAACATACTGATCATACTGTGTATATTTATATATACAGTTTAGTAAAATAATGTGTCAAATTCATTGTATCGAGCAGTATATCTCTGTGTATTTTTGTGTGCAGAGAATTTGATTCTCCATGTTTATTGCAATCATAAACATTTCTGAATAATATTGGTATACCTTTGTCATGTTGTTTTGCAAACCGATTCAGACACTACATTCAGATAACTACCCGCCGGGTACCTTTTCAACGCGGGTATGTTTTCAATCTTACACCGGCCGTGCTGGGTGCTGGGTTGTGTTGTAAGTGTTGTTTTGCTGGGCTTCAGCGTGCTAGGTGGGAATGATCAAAACCGACTCCGGGGTTTTGATCCAACTTATGAACCGACCGAAGATATACTTTAGACATGATTATATTTTTTTATATTTACTGTTGAAATCAACTCGGATGCGACTGTCAGCCGACACCTTGCCATGCAAGCGCAATGCACTACTCGTGTTGAGAGAAACACATACTGACAAACAATCTCATTCTTCACAGCGATCCTTCATAGCATAGTGGATAATACCGCCAAGCTAACTAGTAAGCGAAAGTTTGCAGGTTCGAAACCAGGAATCGGCATAATGCATTGGATGTTTTCAATAATGTGATATTTTACGATCGTATTCAGTAACAGCAAGACAAAGATATATCAATCTTCAATACAAGTAAAATAACTCAAAGTCAAGGGCTATTCCTAAGAAAAAACCGGGCAAAGGGCAATTCTGTAGAAAATCCCTGGGATTTCTTGGAGAATACCCGCGAAACTGCCTGTAGAGGTTTACTCGTAAAAGGAGAACCTGGCGAGACAACAGTGTGACGTCACTGGACGTTTATAAGCTTGGACTTGGAAGTTGTGCTGTGCGCAGGGCCTGCACTTGGTGTTCTGTACTGGGTTGTGTGCTTTATGGTTTACTCTGCTGAGTGCTTGCAGACTACACAATATCAGTTGATGGTTGTCGTGATGTGCTGCGTTGTGTGCTATGTGCTGGGTGACGGCTGCTGTTGGTGTGCGCTATGTGCTAGGTGCTGCGTGGCAGGTGTGGACACTAAACTGGTTGAAGTACTGTGCTGTTGGGTGTGTGTTGTGCGCAGGGTGCAAAGTACTATGTCCTTGGTTTTGTGTGCTTGGAACTAGGTACTGTTGACAGATTACCAAGTGTTTGTAAATGGTGCTACGTTTGGGGTAGCAGATATATGTCTTATAAAGTTGTACGTGGTATGTTTGCTTTTTAACCATATCTCATACTAATCTGATGAAGATTTACCTCTCGCGTTTGAAATCACTCTAGGCTTTTACAAGCAATTTGTTACCAAAACTACAACCAAATTTTGTCTGTAAAAATATGTCACATATATGTCCAGTGCGTTAACAGAGGAAGCAATCTGCCAACACCAATCATTACTATGGCTCTGAAACCTAAAGTCATGTATATTCCTCTTTTGCTCTATATTCAAAAACATCCGTACAATACCGTGCTGGTGCTATCAAATTACCACCAAATCACAGTCTGTAAGACTAACCACAACTTGTAATACTATCAGGAAAGGACGTTCTTTACACTAACATAAAGCATTTGAGACAAGCTGAATGAATTCTATGTGGAGTCTCAAAATTTTAAAGATCTGCTTAACGACAGAATGTTATACGTTAATAATATACATTTTCAGATGGTATTAATATACATGTCTATCACAGGTTATGAATAAAACTAGCCTGGTAACGTCTACAAGAAGAACGTATTACTCAACAACACAATACGAAAACGGGCTATAGATCACCTTGCTATGGCCGTGTAATAAAACAACTAACTAAAATTAATTTTCAAATGGATCCAAGATATTTAGGACCATAGAGTAATACGCATTTTGTCACGAAAATAAACTACGAATAATGCTTCAACCTTTATAAATGTTTGACATATCAGTTATTAGCTAATAGAACACCAGTGTTTATTCCAAAGAATCTCTCATTGGCTTTACTTCTATCAGGCTCTGACGGAAGTTCTCAAAATATATTGGATGTCTTGAATGCAGTTAATGAGGTTTGAACAAAATTCTTATTACGGGTAAAATCAAATAGACTTCTTGGCTTTGTTTCATAAGCAATCAGATAGCATTTACTTGGAAATGTCAAGGCGTACAAACAGTAGGACTTGCTGTCCATCACTCAGTTGAAGACTATCATTAAGACTATTATAATACCGTCTATGATTTTTCTTTGTGCATAGATATACCAGTACATTACTTTTAACTTCACCCTGTGAAAAGGATACAGCAAACATACGATGAACAGCATGAAGGATGTAAGTAGATTATATCAAACTGATTACAATTCGTACCTAATGCACCTTTGTGCAGTGTTTTCATAAAACTTATAAGGCCACGCCACCGACTAAAGCATTGATACCCTTTTGAAGGTTGATAGCAAAACTGCTATTGATCCTTTAACTTAGCAGCAAAACCTCTTTCCTCAATTAGTTATGTACACATAATGGAGACTTAAAAGTCCTAATTCTTAGTTGAAACAGTAAGTAAAACAATATGTGAAAGTATCTTTGTGTCATGTTGCACAGAAACATCGAAAAATATCTATGTTGTCAGTATATAAATGGTAATCAACTCTCAGAGATTCAGTAAACTAAGAATAGAATGTCGCAATAATATATCATAGCAAGCTTCTATGATTATCTTAAAAGGCACTGAATAGTCGTGCTCCAGACAACCCAATCTGCAAACGTTAAGACACAGGATGACGAATTCTGAAGACACTGAGCCTAGATTTTCGAAGCTCTCTTAGCGCTAACATTGTCGTAGTGCCATACAATAACATTAACTTAAGACTACCTCAGCGCTAAGAGAGCTTCGAAAATCTAGGCCTTGAATTCTAAGCGGACGTAATTGCGTTTCAAGAAGCGTCTCGTTTATTTGTTTGGAGATCATAGTTCAGATTCTTGAAGGTCATCAGTGGTTCCATGTAAACAGTACCGCCTCATTCGGCACCAACTACCACAGTCATCCATCATGACAGCTCTTTTATGTAGCAAGCCGATACACGGGCTACAAGCTGAGACGGGCTGATGGCATTTTATTAATCTTCCTTAGCTGCAAATTAAGTCCGGGTTAATTAAATAGTGACCAAGCAGGCGACAATACCATAGACACTTCCCTACCTCTCGTAAAACAGACGTGTTGAGTGTGTACATTCTGAACAGCATGGCGCTTTGACAATACAGGCGTCATGTCCTTTAAGACGTAATTAATAATACGACTCTCTTAAAGCATTGTTTACGTATTGAAAGATATGCGATCTTATGCTGAATTTAATATTCTAAGCAAGACGACACTTGTCACGACAAGACCATTGCGAATCACATGTACAATACGAAATAAATCTGTCTGTCTGTACAATACAATACACTGGCTGTACAGAAAACTAATTTAGTACTAAATGATTTGAGGAATGAACATTTGTTGACATGCTTTATTTTGGTCTTCATTCCCAGTGGTATTTATGTGGTCTGCAGTCATAAATCACACTTGTTAGAATAACCTTGGTTATGAGTTCCTCACGATCAATACCTGTTCTCATTCTTCATGCTCGTGAATATTATTGTAATATATGTCTCGGTCCAAATGTCTTTCGTTGTTTTGGGCGATGGTTTACATAGCCTAGTGGTTAAAACGCTCGCTCGTCACACCGAAGACCCGGGTTCGATTCCCTACATGGGTACAATGTGTGAAGCCAGTTACTGCTGTCCCCCGTCGTGATATTGCTGGGTGAATGCTGAAAGCGCGTGAAAATATATTCACTCACCTACTCACTTTCGCAGTTAAATCTGCATAATTAATAAATAGTGCTGGGGTTATGATGCCACTTTGGGACACTGGTACTTCGGCAGAAACATGGACCCAGTTGAAGTAAACACATAAAAAGTCAATGCCAGAGAATAACCAGTCTCGATTATCGAACGAATGCTTTGCTAAAAGATCAAAGGCGCCGACAGTAATTTATCAGGCGATAAAGTACACTTTTTGCATGACGTCACACTGTATTGACACTGTCTGCCCCCTTGTTATCAAACGTACGCTTGGTAACCGCCGTCACTATGCCTGTTCGATGTCATCGCCTCGTGCAGTCTTCTACGGAGATCTACTCCATAGCACCCCGTTTCTTGGTTAACAGTTGCCTCACTCGGCTAACATGACTGGTTGATGTCTTTTCAACGGATATATTGTCTCAGATTGACTCACAGGGACACAGCAACGTTCGCAATGCATCCGTGGAACGTCGCGTGACTAGTTAGTTCCATTTTGATGTACTGATCTAAACTTACGTTGGTAGTCGAAATGCGACGTTCATATTGCCCCATCTGGTGTACGTTGATCACAGACGTAACTAAAATGATATAAAGAAGATATTTAAATCCAAGGTAAACCGTCTTCAAACTGTTTATCGTTTGTTTTCCCGGCAACGTGCGTCCTAACATGAGGCAGACACGTCACGAAAAGAGCTCGTCAGTTAGCCCTGAACGAGGATTGTACGAGGCGACACTGTCGCTTTTCTGTTTGTTTTCTGCAAAGATTAATTCCTGTGTATATAAAATCGGGCATCTTAGAAATGAAATACAGTTCGCTCTACCCTCATGTATAGTGTGCCCTGAACTATTATAGTTAAAGTACGAGAACGCTTTAACGTTATGATAGTACAGGGCTAAGGTGTACTTTACATAACTATACATGGGGCACAGCGAACTGTATTTCTTAATCCAATGGTGCGCAAAAAAAGAAGCAAAATTGCAATAAAAGTTTCATAAATGAATCACTGAAGATATGTTTTTAATTATTCGCTTTTGTTTTGTCATGGTGCCATGTGTCACGATAGGACAGGACACGCTAACCTTTTTCTTCCAGCACTTTACTTCAGCACTGTGTGATTCATAAAGACATTCTCATTATATGATCGAATGTCGTAAATCGACTTTCATATTAACAAATATATCTTGTGGCCATAGAAAAGGGTTTGCGTTATTATACAGCCCATCCGGTCGATGGGTATCGTTCTATGGCTGCTTTAAACATTTCCTCGAATTTCAAGGTGTGAATTAGACAAGCCGTGTTGTGCACAGAAATAAGTAAGCACCAGAAAACAAAACTCCAAAGAAAGCGTGATACATATGGGTATACTTCAACTTCTTGTGACAATATTCCATCCCCGAGGCATCAGAAGTTGTCGCCTGAAACACTGCGAACCCCATTTTCTGTTATGAAAGCCACGAGTTGGTGTAATTTATCCAACATTGCGCTGAAGGTACACGAGACCACTTTGTCTGTCTAATGCAGTTGAACACAGGAAACAATGAACTCTAAAAGCATGGCTTTCAACTTGATCTTTGACATATATAATTTGTTGTTAAGTGTATTGGCATAAGCATTGTATGCCATTCACTCGTGACGAGCGAATTGTTACATATGTTTACACTTGCAGATTTGAAGTATAATGTGTAATGCCATTTAACTACATATGCATTAAAGAACTTTTCCATGCATAGGTTGTGTTACCTAAATTGAAGTCAGTGTACTTCCATGTTCATTAGTCAGTTGCTGCGATGAATAATAAACGCATACACGAAATAAGGTAAGTAAATACCATACTCATATTGATGCCTGTGTTGGTTGTTTATACTGTAGGTAGTGTTTCCAAAGGCACTTTTAAGCAGGGTGCAGCACTCTGCCCTTTTTTATTTGATGACGTCCTTCTTTTTAATACATAAATTGATTTCAACACTTGCTGGTTTTTAGTTTCTAGTTCATGTTCAAGGTAGGTGAAATTACTGTGATCTTTGAATCTTCAAGAATCATATGCATGAATAACTGATAATAGGGGCGTACCTTTTAAATTCTGGAACCTTTTTGGATCCTGGGGGAAACACGAGTAGGTGTACGAGAACACGCTATCACCGAAGTCACGGAAAATGACCATCCGATCTTTTAAGATGTAACCAGCATAAGTCGCTTGGAACATACTCAAATGCCAAAGGAGATATACAGAAGGACGAGAGCCTTTACAAGCATAATCAGCGTGAGGTTTAACCACAAACTCCACCATCGGACTTCGATTATTATTAAAGAGTTTTATTCTTACACTTTAAAGAGTGATGAACGTTTCTTTACGAATATCTTCTACATCACACAGAAAATCACATAAAACCACATAGGTTGTGTGGCATACGAATACGGTTGTACGCAGCAATATAGGATAATTTCAATAATCGTTTAACGCATGGATAAAATAAAATATATTAGGGATTATCTTTGTGTCAAATTGGCATCAATTTCGTCAGGACGTTGAAATCAGAATGAAGTATTATTTACATTAAGGAAACATTCTAAGTGTTCATACAGCCGAGCTGGCAAAGAAATATGACCATTCAAAAGCATGTAAAAAGCGAATCTAAGACTAATTCCTAAATAGTTGTATGATATTACTGTAAATACCACATTTCATTCCAACGAAAACGAAATGAATGTTTTATGCCTTTGATGTTGTAGCATCCAAAGCCGTGTGTCCATAATGTATTCACAGGTGGCGTTTCATGAAAATGTCTTTGAACAAATATTTTTAGCCTCATTTCTGACTGGTAAAGGCAGGTTGCTGCGACACGTTGCTTCAAACGTCCCCTCGACGTCATCATCGACGACAGTGGACTTTGAAACAGTGGGTTTTGTCAGCCACCGGACTGTCATCATAAGAGGATAGACATTAGATCCTCTTTCTCTAACCACGATGTTTCTGACGGTCATCTTCCACCAAAGTACCCCTTGAGATTCCGTTTACAGTCATGAAAAGAATTGATTTATTCATTGATGGGCGATGACAGCTTTGTCGATAACGTTGTATTTTACATGAGGATTTTACTGTGTGTGCTTTGGGATTTCGGTGTATGGACACATGCCTTTGTTATCAGAGCTAAGTTACAGACGGTGGGGCATTTGTTCTTTGAATATACGTTGAACCATAGCCCAAATAGATATTGTATGTATAATTAAGCTTATCTCTTGCTGATCGCCGATCTCGTTCGAACTGGTTCATTGAGTATGAAGAGAAACGGTGCGGTCTATATGAAATACATCTGGTGRGGCAGAACAAATCTAGTAWTGGAAATCAATTTCAGTCAGTTCCACGGCTTTAGTTGCATAAAAAATGTCTAACTACCAAATTCATATCAAGTCTAAACTCATTGTTTTCAATTCGTTGAGAACCTTCTACCAAATTGTTTAGTTTCATTTTACATGAATATTGCCACGTTATATTGTCATTGGATTCATGGCATTACTAACGGATTACTGGTGTTCTTGTTTTGTCGGCAGTCGTGATGAAGTTTTTTAAACATTTTTTAGATATTGCTAATTTAATTTCAACAGGCCGTGAGACGCGATATGTTTTATGTATCTCGTTTCTTTATTCGACATTCTACTTACATTGTCTTTCGAGAACTGAACGTGCGTTGAAGACAAACAAAAGTTAATCATATCAAAATTGACATGGAGACATGGGGATGGAGACGACTTGGCATCACCCAGCATTATTTTGAGACGTATCTATATCACATTTCGGCACCTTTTTACTGTGTATAAGCGTATTGGTTTGGTAGCTAGACCTATTTGAACAGCTCACAGTCCAATGAAGGAAGTAGGGCTGTCCCCTTTCTCCACACAGCCGTGGGAAAGGACATGGATGATTGGCTTTACACATTCTATCCATTCGGGAATACAATATAATTACGCGCATGAACCTTTCAACCTCTGGGTTATTGCATAAAATATTTTATTGTTGCAAATGACAAGGAACTCTATCATTGGTTTCTTGACTTGCCTCGTGACAAGATGTTTTCGTATTCATGTGTATTGTTAAGGATTCAGATGCCTTCCATCACTGTCATAACTACAGTGTATTTACACCAGAACATTCTAGTGTAAATATATCACTTGTCAACAGGGAATGGTCTATATTCTGCAGAAGAAAACTATATTTTATCATTGGTAATATGTAAAACATTAAAAACAATTACAATTTATCTAATTTTCTAGTTTGAGTCATTGCAATACTGTATGTTTGGAGCAATATGACGTCATGATAATACTGAGGCCGCCTTATGATGTTTCTGGACAGCATGACACAAAGATTAATTCACTTATTAGATTAACTTTTTGAGCAATTTCTTTATTCAGCTGCTGCGAATTTTCGATACAGATTCTTGTATCGTTGTCAAGCAGGTACAACAATACAAGAATCTGTATCGTAACGTCGTATCACCTGAATAAAGAAGATTTTTTTATCTATAAACTGTGTCCTTATCTGCCCCTCCAACTTGTAAARCTGCCACYCAAAGAAGTACTTCACATATTGTGTCTACTACGAATTAGGACATTCTAGTTTCAGTTATGTGTATGTAGAACATTGAGGGAAGAGTTATGCAGCTTGGGTAAAGGATCACAAGTGGACAACTCCAAGGTACGCGTACACAACAAATTGTAGTGCGATTCAAAGATTCAGTGGAAAATCTAATTTTGTGATGTTCGATCAAATGATCCACCATGGATATGTAGTTGCGTAATTGTATTAAGCAATTACATATAATACAATAATACTTCAGACAAAAAAAACAACAACTTTCAAACAATTACTCGGAACATAATCTCAAGAATGGGTTCATTCACATTGACAAAGTCTTTTAAGTCGTCGTTAGAACACTGAAACAGACCATAAGCAGGGCATTAGAATGATACTTTGACGTTGATTATCGCCTAATTTGTACGAATTGACATTTTTACTGGATGTGTGATTTGATTAGTTGCACGCCTACTATAGCATCTGATTCTGCCGTGGAGGCCACGTTCAAGTAACAGATAGGTTTACGTTGCTAAATTGGAGGCCAACGAGTCATGAGATGTTTGCCATTGAGCTCTGACGTTTGAGTTAGGAAAAATTCGTGTGTTAATACATCCGTCCTGTTCCATTATCTAATTAATTTGAACGTTGATAAGATGTGGACGACTGGCTGGGGACAGAGGTCTGTAGCAGATTTTGACAGACACTCATTTTGAACCATGGCGTCTTCCTGGATCTTGTTTGGTGTATTTTCTTTTGATATATCGCTCTGTATTACTGTCTCTGAAAGACACAGCTGATGAATATAGGCAATGAATAATACTTCTACTCTTGTAGGATAATCAATTTTGCCATCACAGACGGAGCCAGGTGATATATAGCGAATCAAGTATTTATTTGATTCAGTTACCAATATTATTTCAAAACGATTGTCATGCTGAGCGGATATGATTAATCTTCCTACGAAAGAGTATTGAGGAAGGAAAGCCATTCCCTCAATCTATTTATTGATATTCAGAGTCATGATGTAAGACAGATGTATTTATTCATATGTAATGAGTTTTTTTCCAGAATTTAATGCAATCTTCTGATTTGGAGGTTTTTGTGAATGTTGGTTCTTTCCTCCAATGTCAAAGTTCACACCATTCAATCGGAGTTCAGACGCAACGTCTATTGCAGACATATTCAAAATTAATTTGCTTGACACTACGCAACTAAGTGATAATTGTGGTCAAATGAAAATTTCGAAATATACTCATGGAAACGAATAAGGGAACACATGAAAGTATAAGTGTTCCTATACTCTTTTCGAGGCTTCTTCGAATGCTTTGTGTTGCACTGGATGAAATTATGGAAATAGATACAGGAACACTTGTACCTTCATGTGCTCCCTTTTGCATTCACATGAGTATAGTAGAACACTATGAAAAACGTATATGAAATCTCTTGAAATCAGAATGCCTGATCACCTTTAAAACGTTTGACACGGTCAAATACACCCAGATTGAAACGAGTCAATATTGCGTTTGTTTATGAGTGAGTGTGTGAGCTTAGTTTGACTCCGCACTCAGCAATATTCCAGCTATATGGCGGCGGTCTGTGCATTTGTTTATGAATTTCAAATGTATGAGCAAGTGTAGGATATTTTTATCATTTTTTGTTATGTTTTTATTTCCATCCGCTATGAAAACCAGAATGGACCAAGACGTCTTTGTGCTGCTTAAGGCTTTCACTCCGAGACGACTTTCACATTTATGGCATCGACTACTGTGGATCCCTTGAGGACCTCTTGCCATTATAGCTGATATTGTCTTTTTAGATAAAACGAATAAAGCTATTGACGGAATTAGATTTCCAGTCCCATTTGACTACTCGATTCAGGAAATGTATGATAAGCTCGCTTTTTGAATATCTCGCATGTATCCAAAACATACAGCTGCCCGATTCCCCATTGCTTCTCAGTGCCCTTGGTTAGCTTCCTCCTGACGTCGTGGCATAGATCAGGAATGTGCCAAGGTTCTCTGCTGGAGTACACCCCTTATTTCAATCAAGCAAAAGCAGAACGTTGAAATTTTGGCCAACAGGGACAATGCCGTGTAACAGATTAACTTCAATACTCAACGTCTTAATAACATTTGGCCATTAGTAGCTGAATCTGTCGAATATGTGTTGAAATAATTTCACAAATAGCTACATAATTCCATAATAAAGCAGGAGGTTCAATATGATATCAATTTTGTATCCCGAGTGAAATGATTTTCGGTTAGCTCGAGATTTGCCCAGTGTTTATCGCGATCGTAACGGTAACGTGCAGCAATACAATCTGATTCAGTGTGCATTAAAGAGCATGCACGCGAACCCAAAACGTTCAGCGACCATGGATCTGTGCGAAAGCAGATATTAGGCAAGGGGCGATATGCATGACAGCAATGCAAAACAATGATGTCAAACAGCAGATCAAAGAAGACTTCAGTTCCGATTTTTGTTTCATGTATTTTATACTTGTTATGTGTACCAGGTTAGTAAATCCTTCTTATTTGTATCAAGTTAGTTATACCGTGCAACCTCAAATTCCTGAATACGTTCATTCAGCGACACAGACAACAGCTTCTTCTGCATATTTGGAAAAGAGCAACAACATATTGGTTCCCTGCGAACGTACTCTATAATGTGGTAATAGAATTAAAAATAGTTTCGTTTGCTTTCGTGTGAAACCCATTTCTGGTGTCCCCCTCTGTGATATTGCTGGAATATTGCTAAAAGCGGTGTAAAACTAAACTCACTCACTCGTTTGCTTTGTTTCCAGCAAAATCACCAAAATGTGTTGTTGTTCGTTGAAGGTGAGGGTTCACAATCATCCATTTAAATCGCTAGACTAACCAAAAGTCATACGTGCACATATGCTGATGTCTTGCGTACTAAAGCTGTTTAGTATTAGCGTAGGTACTGAGTTTGTTTATTTCGTATACATCGTGACAGGGGTGTGTTCTGGCGCCACAGACGATGCTGTCAGGTCAGATGAGGTCTTCAATACATACTTGGAAAGGAAGTCAAAATGCCACAGGATCATAGACACCTGCTCAGTATTTATTCTTGACAGGCAATTGCCAGCGTTCTTTTTCCCGAGATTATAGAAATTCTCCGTCATCGGTTACGTCATGTCTTGAATACATGTCCATTAAGCACAAACACAAGTACGAAGGACTGTGACCAGTTACTCACTGGGAAATCCCTATGTGGTCTAAGCAGTACGTTAAGATATTTTTAACAATATTGTTTTGCCGACACTAAAAGCTTTCTTATGACCATTATGAGAATAAAGAATAAATGAGTGAGTGAGTATGGTTTTACGCCGCTTTTAGCAATATTCCAGCAACATCACGGCGGGGCTCACCAGAAATGGGCGTCACTCATCGTAGCCATGTGGGGAATCGAACCCGGGCCTTCGGCGTGACGAGCGAACGCTTTAACCACTAGACTACCCCACCGCCCCTTAAGGAATACATGAATGTGATAAATCCCTTGTCAATCTCAAAAGACGTCACTGCTCAGTTGTGCGATTCCGAACTTATCATGAACATGCTTTTATGAACAAATGACAAACGGTGGTGTTTATTGTTCAGTATATTTTCAGAAAACGCGAGCATACTACCCTGTGCAACTTTGTAACGTTGTCACAAACACGTGCGTAGGCAAGTAAATGGTTCGCCTCAAGACAAATCGATAATCTATATAATGTTCATATTCTAATATCACATATTATGTTTTCACTGATTTTGTCACTCATTTGGAATGTCCTGTCAAAGGTGGATGAGTGGGTGAGATCGCAGACTACTGATGATTAGGTGACTCATTCTGAGAGTGATGGTTTGAATCCAAGATGGGACTAAACCTACCAAAAGTACTAGAATCTGTACTTATATGAGAAAGTGTAATCCCTAAATAACTTATCTGACAAAATATACATAATGTGCATAATGCCGATCCGACCGTTTGGATTTTCACTCTGTAACGAGTATGTATGTACTGTGTTAAACTCTGCTAACCTAGAGTGGTATTAATAACCGAACTAATGTGTTTCCTACAATGTGATTGCTAGTTATCAGACATCGAATATGACGTCCGACACGAACGTTTGCTGAAATCGATCAGCTCCTATTAGGATTATTAACATTTTCTAATCAAGAACGCCTTCACAAACAGCAAGTCTACGCGACAATAGACCTTTTTGCATTTTTTACACATAAAACTAATTTACCTAGCAGTGTCTTACCCCATACATTACATATGTCACAAACAAGTAATATGCTTTTTGCATTATTTCGATTCATACTTTGCACATTTACAGGTAGTTCTATTTCTATAATAAACATGCCATGGCCTATCACGTCACCGCTGGCACATGATAAACGAATGACGTCTTTGGACTTTATTAGACCCTTTCACGTGGTGGAAGTACAGGTGTGTGGTTTTGGGGCCCTGTGACTAATCACACATTTGTCTGCTGACACGTCTGATTCTTTAAAGATTTTCTTTAAGTAGTGTATCTTTGCCTTCGTTTGATTTGTTTACGTTCAAATGCTATCAATGTCTCTTTCAACTCAAATCACGCAGGGAGAGAAAATATACAAAATTTATGAGTTAAAGGCCAAACTAAAGGTATGTTTGTTTCTGCATGTATTGAATGAGTCACATACCTCACGTACAGACTCATACAGACTGATGTGGATTCTGCTGATTGGTAGATCCTCATATGACTGACTGACTGAGTTTAGTTTTACGCAATATTCCAGCAATATCACGGCGGGGGACACC